>JANIIA010000002.1:603617-616908 GCA_027478495.1 Erythroxylum alaternifolium
CATATCATAAAAATGAGGTCGTTTTTATATTTTAATAAAAATAAAAAAATAGCTTGGTAAAACTAGGGCTTAGGTTCATTGTCTCAGCTCTGGGCCCAACACAAGCAATTGGACCAACCCGGCCATTGCTTGTTAGACTCATTTCATCCTTAATATTAACAAGTAGCTCCATAATGATATTATATCATTATACTCAGTTGAATCCCGCATTAATGCAGGGTTTAAGGAGATTTAATAGTACACAATTTTACCTTACAAGTAATTGAGAGGCTGTTTCTGATAGACTCATAGATAAATATGACAAGAAGTGTAAAAAAAAAACTTCAAACATGTGATGCAAGTTTATAAGAGATAATAAGAATAATAATATTAATAATAAAAATAATAAAATAAATAAAAATACAAATAATAATAATAATAATAATAATAATAACAATAATAATGAGCACAAAAAAAAATAACAAGAAATTTCTTATCAGTTTGGAAAAAGTTTTTTCAAGCTCAAGTACATGGACTCCAAACCTATAGCGCAGATACGGGCGCGACATGTCGTTTGTTATCAATAACATACCCCCCGCCAAATTTTATAGGAACTTTCTGAAAAGAATTAAGATTATAAAACTTCTTCGTTGCGAAAACTGCCCAAAGTGTAAACGCTGAGCTCAACAGCTGCAATCGTCTCCTTCTCTTCTTCGTCGTCCTCTGGTTCCACTCTTCTTCCAATAGTTAGTCCTTTTGTTTTCTCCCTTCTCTTCGCATTTCTTTGCTTGATTTTGGTTTTGATTTGATGGTTTGTTCCGATTCAGAATATGGAAACGAATCGGATCTCCGAGCCTTCTCGGACGAGTCCGGCATTGTACCGTTCTTCAACAACCCCCACTCTGTCCTAGATACCTAAAAGGAAAAGAAATCTTACCTTTCATTTACTCTTAGCTTGGTAATTAATGGCGTTGTTGGGGGGTATTTTTAGGTTAGGATGCCACAATGGGTGGTTCTAAGTGCGGCTACCGTGAGAGGCTGGACTACCGGTTTGGGCATGAAAGGACCCTCCGAGCCGGTCGGACCCTACAGTGTACATTCTGTTTCCTTTTACTATAGAAACTTAAATTCATTTGTATGGTTCTTTTACATAGTTTCTCAAAGGATAGCTTACTTAATATTCATTTATTCATAATGAGTTGAACAGCTAGTATTGAGGTTTGTGCTGGGACTCTGATAAATGCTATGGAACAGTGTTTGTATACATACTGAAACAAAGAAAATTCTTAAGCTATGGTAGGTTTGTTTGAAAGATGCTCGAGTTTCTGTATCTGATATCTGTGAGTTCATATCAAGTTCTGGTTCTGGTTCTGGTTCTGGTTCTGGTTAACGCATTGTTGACTGTTAATAGTTTGTAGCTTCAAAAGCCTATGAATATATACGAATGATTTTGGTACGTGAAAGGTGAATTTGTTGTTTCTACTAATCACCTGTACTCCAAAAGAAGCAATTCTTGCTATGTGATATGCTCTTTAGCTTGTTTCGTGGGACATAAGATGTTTAAAGTCTGAAATGTAAGGTTTCTTGGTCCTTCTTGGTTCAGTATGTATGTTTCGACTGCAGAAATTGGAAAATGCATGGTCATGGTGAACTTGCAAACTTTGCTTGACTAATCATTAGTTGGTTTCTCTGATTATGGTGGTATGATGAGGTTTTAAACATATAAGAAAGTTTCCTCTTCATAGGAAAAAAAGGTAGTTTACCATCTTGTTTTTTTCATTCAAGAAAGGTGATTGGGAAATTTACATGAACGGTGGTCATCACAATTCCATATTGAAAAGGAGAAGAGAATTACTGATCACATCTAGTATATGATTTTTTTATCCCTAATTGGAGTTGCTGTAGATATATTATAGATTAGGGATCTTACAAAGACATCTCTCCAACTTGATAGGGTGATCCAATGTCCACCTACTTCACTTCATTATTCTAGTTGGTCCTGCAACCATCGTTCCATCCATGATTGGGAAACAGATCCTCGAAATATAACTTCAAAATCATATTTGTCAATTTCGAAGGTCCCAACTTTCTTGTATCTGTAGCACTGTCATAGGGGTTACTGAACTTGCCTGTGGAGCCATTTTTGACTTGGGAGATCGTTATTTCTTACCCAGCAGCGGTTCTTTGATGCTAGATTCGGATGTATGTTGGTTGTTCGAGTTGTTGAGGCTGAAATTGTGGTCCTTGCTTGCTCGCATAGCTAAAATCTGCCTTGTGGAGATGTCATTACGAGCTTAAGATTTGTAAACTGGAGCATTCAATGAATCAGAAACATAGGATAGTCCACAAATTTCTTGGTGGATGAGAATTCTACACATATGAACTGGAAGATTGCATGAAGTGATGAAACTTTTTGGAAATAATATTTTCTCACAGCCACTCTTTAGCTTTTCTTTCTTTGTGTTTCTAAGTAGTGGTCCAAATTAGTAGAACTTGTCGTTATGTATTTTTGAGTAAAGGGGTTTGATTAGATCAAACGGTAAGAAAAAACTGAAACTAACGAGTGAATATAGTCTCTCTTTACCAGGTTTGATCGAATTGAAGTATTTATGTTTTGTCGATACTCTCCACAAGCCCTTTAATGTATAAATCATTGGACTTCTTGTCATGTCGAAGACCTCAGAAATATCTGGGCCTGAACAGGCTCGAAAGCTGAGATTTTATCTCTTCTACAGATTCGGTTTCATCCCTTCTCCACCTCACGTCAGTACTTCCAGTCCACGTCATGACCCTGTATCCAAACCATCCAATCAGATTTCACCCATTTCACTCATTATCCTACACATATCTCCTCTCCAATTCCAAGCCACACCCATACATTCTCACCCTCAAAAAAGCCAAACCCATTGCCTTTTAAAGCCATTTCCTGCATCTCATTGTCTCTTTGTCGACCAGAAGAACACATTACCATAAACGTTTAAGCAATGGCCACTGTAACCTCTGCAGCTGTTACCATCCCATCTTTCACTGGTCTTAAGACAAACACCTTATCATCTACCAAGGTGAGTGCCACCGTCAAAGTACGGGCAACACCCGTTTCCAGGTTCGGCGTCAGAGCTTCAATGAAAGAAGTTGGTGTAGCCGTTGTGGCCGCCGCAGCAAGCACAATGCTTGCCTCCAATGCCATGGCCATTGAAATCCTGCTCGGAGGTGATGATGGGTCGTTGGCTTTTGTTCCAAGCAACTTCTCTGTCCCTTCCGGTGAGAAGATTGTGTTCAAGAACAACGCTGGTTTCCCACACAACGTTGTCTTCGACGAGGACGAGGTCCCAAGTGGTGTTGATGTTTCGAAAATCTCCATGAGTGATGAGGACCTCCTCAATGCTCCTGGTGAGACGTATGCTGTTACTTTGACTGAGAAAGGTGATTACACTTTCTATTGCTCACCTCACCAAGGAGCTGGTATGGTGGGTAAGGTCACCGTTAATTGAGTCTCATCTCATGTGGTCACTCCCTTTTTTCTGGCAAATAATCTGTAGTTATATCCATTTGATTATGGTCTTTGAGAGCATGTATTTGATGAACCAAAATGTTCAGTTGGCTTTCTAGTCTTGATTGGATTATTCTAATAATGTAATTTAGGGGATAAATCAACATCAGTGAAAGTCTAATAGGCGAAGTGTGGAGAGATTCACTAGTTTGTAGTGTTACTCCTAACAAATTGGGGGTAGATTGTAATTTATAATCAATGTAGACGGATCAAAGTGAAGAATGTAGAAGACATAGCCTAATTGATGTAGGAAAATCATTAGAATTCCATGACAGGGAACGGAATGTATTAGAAACACTGGAAAGAAAGAAGAAAGAACCAAATAATTTCTACTTCCTTCCTTTACTAGTAACCAGTAGTGACCAAATAGTACAAACTCCATAGCCATAAGATAGTCCCACTTAAGGCCCTGGAATCCACCGTTTCTGATGGCACTTGACGAGCTTATCGCCTAAATTTAAGGGAGGAAAATGGAAAGTTACAGGTCCTATCTACTTCCAATGATCTCTCCAATCACAACGAGTAGATATTATCAAGAGGTCTTAACATGATTAGGCATCAACGTAGTTGCTGTCATTGATCCTCTGACTTGAAACAGGTGGAGCTACCCTTATCATGAGGCTTTGAATAAAAGCAAGAGACTATACAAGAAACCAGCAATGGAGGGTACAGTCAATTGTATATAATTTCACCGGAACTTAAAAGCTCAACCAAAATCTAAAACCTCTTACCGATACAAGTGCAGTGCACAATATGCTGAAACCAGGGAAATGGAACGGTGATTCTTCAGATAAGAATAAAGCTGTGAAAAGATTGAAGATTCATTAGGTTCAGATAAGAACGGTGATTGCTTTGCTTTATGTTAGTACCTATTCTCACCTGATAAAGGGGAGAAGGCCAATGGAGCAATAACGTTGGCAATGGAGCAAATTCCTGAGATGCATCCCTGAGCCTTTCCCTGAAAAAAAAATAAAATAAAAACACTAATATTTTAAAAATCAAACCGAAAATTACAGCAATAAGTTAAAAGCTTTGAATTTTAAAAGTTTTATCATTGTTAGACTGTTATAATATGATGTACAATAAATATTAAACAAATTAAAAAATTTTAAATAGAATTAAAGACAAAAGACTAATTTCGTTAATTAAAAAACTTGAAATTTAATTAAATAAAAACTAACTATTATTCTAATTTGTAAAATCGACTAATTAATTAATAAATTAATCGGTTTTTAATAACAAAAATTATTAATATAAATTGACCGAAATTTTGACTTTTAAGTTTTTATGATTAAACCGATCGAACTCGTTTGATTTTTTTAATCATTGATCTAAATTGTTAAAGTTCTTGAAAATTTTAGATAAATTTCTTAGAACGATTTCTTTAATTATTAGTTATGTATGCTATTTACAATTTAATTATTAAATACAAAATAATACATAAATTTGCTTAAACACGCTTTCTACTAGACTTGGCAATTGGACCCGACTCTTTCTCAAGCATAAAATGAGAGATTTTGATCTCAATCAATAAATTTGGCTCGAAATTAATAGGTCAGGTTTGAATTGATCAAGCCTCCAGTCAGACCCACCCAATTGAGACGTCATTTTAAAAATTTTAAAAAAATTAAAATGTTAAATTGGCTCGACCCAACTCATCTCTTGGGCCTAGCCCGGCTTATTACTATCCTTACTTTGAAGACCAAGAATACATTAGAAGGCTCAGGAAACTTCAACATTCAAGGCAGTATATTGTATGTTATCCAGAGAATTTGAGTTCACTGTCCTGATTTTATAAATTACCTGCTCAGAGGAGCCAACTTGCTTAGATACAATGCTCCGCATCTGCATATGCCATTTATGAAGTTTTAATTCAACAATCAGCGAGGAAATTTCTCAGAAGAGAAGAATGAGGAACTCACACATGGATGTGCGAAAACATACAAAATGGAGAGCATAGCAGAAGCATAAGGAACCTGTCAGGATTTATATGTTAGCATTCATCATCAACAGCCTAGTAAATTCGAATTTCTAGTAAAACGATATTGTTTTAATCTGAACTGACTTAGCAAAACTATATTTAAACTTGAAGTTCAACCAACTCAGAACCAAAACGAAATGGACTTACCCAGAAGGACCAGGCGATACCATAAAGAAGCATCTGCATCGAATCAAAAAACACACAAGTAAATAACCAGTAGCAACCCTATGAACAAGGTAGGGAGAAAGGTGCTTACATGGGTGCATTCAAAGAAAAGCCCTATTGAAAGAAGCTTCCCTTCTCCCAAAAGGGGAACCAACATCGGCATCAAGATTAGCTGTAGTATTTCAGATGAAGAAAAACAGGTTCATACCCATTATTAATAGTGCCAAAAGCAGTAGGAAAAACTGTAATGAAAGCTGAAACAAACCAGGAAAAAGAAAATGTTGTACCTGGGAAATAGTTCCAGCAATCCCACCAATTACCATTAGATCAGCAAATTGATCCTTGTTAAAGTGAAACTGCGCCTTTAAGTAATACTGCAACCAAGAAGAAACAATGATTAAAGTTCTAATCCTGCAAAGCCCTTACATTCTTACATTAGATAAGTACCAACAATGTCGAATGAAGGCCAACTTGTGCGAAACTGGTGAAAAATGCAACAATGGCAGCTTGTGAAAATGTCAGACTGCAAAAAGATAAAGAAGTGTCGTTAATTTCTTGAGGCTTGACCTGAGTTCGACTCGGGATTCGCAGTAAAAATAAAATTCTAACCTGCTCTTGAGCAAGCAGAGCATGTCATCCAAGGAAGGAATCGGTTTAAAAATTTGCGTACTCTTCTGAGTCGAGCAACAATCACTCGCTTTTTCACAAGTTGATTCAATCTTCCCCTTTCCCTTTGAAAGAATCGGTACTGAAAGATCGTTGTCAATTATGGAATCTGGTAGGAAAATCTTCATGTACACGATTGCTATAACCCCCACTGTAGTAGAAACCTGAAGACAAATTAAACTGTATCGCTGAAATGAAAATTCACACACGCGCGCACAAAATCTGAAGCACAGAGATAGAAAGACCTGGAAAGTTAAACCAGTGGAGAGGAAACGAGTGGAGAGGTTTCCACAAACGAAAGCACAGGAACCAATCCCTGTAAGGATTCCAAACGCGGAGGCTCGTCGGCCCTCAGGAACATTGTCAGCCTGAAAATTTGAAAATCATTGCTCAAAACCAAAACCAGAGAGCTTTCTTGGCCGTTTAGAATGGAATTTAGTGAAGAACAAGAAGAAGAAGAAATTACCACATAGGCAAGTGCAAGGCACTGGACACTTCCTTCACAAACCATGGCGGTGAGAATCTTAAGAACATAGTATGCATAGAAAAAGTTCCTAGTCCTGCTGTATGCCAATATTGCTGTATGGCCAGATTCAATTCACAAGTGAAATTAGATCAGTGAAATGGTATTGATATTGTAATCCATAGTAACCGTAACCGGTAATTCAAAACCTTGTTGGTCATTAACGAGCAAAAGTTTGCTTCATTTCAGGTCTTCCAGGTCAGAACTGGACCAGGTTCTGATTCTGATATCTCATTTAAGGGGAACCCATATTCTGTTACTACTTTTCCAACTTTTTTCATGTGGCCTATGGCTTTTTACACTGACTTATCTTTAAAAACTCGATCATTGACATTAACCAATGCTTAGAATTTTATTAATAATTTTAATAGAATTCCTAATCTAGTTATCAATTTTTATTATAATATTAAAGCATGGTCAAGAGAATGTGATTTTAACCTTTTCTTGGTCTTAAATAACCGATAAGAACTGTCAAGAACTTGAAAAAACCAATTCACTGGTTGGGTCTTTCACCTGATGGAATTACAGAAAGACACAATGGGACAGTAAGCAAAGCTTTCCTTCCATACTTGTCTGAAAGATATCCTACCAAAGGCATCATTACCAATGTTCCAACCCCTGTGATCTGCACAAATTCCTTAGTACGTTGATGATAAATTTAAGGTAAAAAGTTTTATAATCCCACATACTTGCACGACATGAACTCCCACAGACCACGAAACTATGATTACTCGGATCAAAGCCAACACAGTAAGTAAACCAGTTTCTTAGAACATTAGGTACAAAAGCAGCAACTTTTCAACTAATAAGCATGAAATTTTACCAGGGTAGGCCATGGATGGCTACTTTGGTCAATGGTTTAGTTAAAAAATTTAGTAACCGGTAACAGTCATAGTCATGAAGGCTTGAAGAGAATCGAAGTTCTGCATAAAATGTCAAGGTGGGTCCGACCATTTAGACATTTACTTTTGTAACAGGGAAGTTCCTGAGGTGTGCAGTTCATAGTGAAAGGGAAGCTTCCTTTTGGAAGAACAAGAAGAGTCTTCAGTATACCTAAAACTCGGAAATGTTCTACAGATTTTGTGTTTCGAAGTAGACAAGACATTACAATAGATTTAGTGACCGTTACTACGTAGCCACTTGAAACTCAAAGTACAAGAAGGAAGGAAACTGTCCCTGGAGGGAATTTCAGTAAATTTTACACCTTCTCCTTCTTCCTGATAGAGAAACGACAATTTTGTATGGTTCTTTCATGAGCAAAAAGATGACAAAAAGCTTGACATTAATGAATTTATGCAGATGAAATTTTATCAGATAAAGAAACAGAGCAGGTTATTTCATGTACCGTTACTTGCAACCCCGAGAGATAGATAGCAAGAGAGCACTGAGCTTCTTCAGGACAAAGTGCAGAGAGAGTAACGTCAGTCATGGCAGGAATCACCATGTACGTTGAGAAACCAGAGAGGAAAACAGTCAAGAAGAGATGGCTCAACGTGGGAAGTTCTTCCATATTCGCTTGAAAATGAAGAACAGAGACACAGGAGCAGTTGAAAGATGCAAACAGAGTGAAGTTGGTAGTGCTTAGACCAGTAGATATCTACGCATTTTGATCCGACTCTTGCAATCGGGAACTGTTTACCATGTCAATTTCACTTGTGTAAATCTAGTCTTAGTGAGTTCATGTATATGACACAAACCACGATCTCGTTACTGTATTTTTCAATAAGTTGGCTACCTTATGGACCAACTTTACTTCCAATTCTCTCCTGTTTTTAACCATTGAAGGGAGTGTGACGAAAGTGAATGTGACATGACAGGACATGCACACGCTAGGAAGTTGAAGAAGGCTATAATGGGTTGGAATTGGAGAATCAAGTGCATTTGTAAAAATCTTCATAGCTGAGTGTATAACCTAAGTGGGTGCGTTTGACCGAGTTCTGTCACTGGAAAAACAAAGAAAAGGTAAGGTTCTCAAGAGGGTTTAACCCGATTCAACTCGAAATTAAAAAACAAGTTCAAGGGGACTAAAACTCAGGTTCGAAAACTAGTCTGATCCGAGACATTGTCAACTTTATTTCAAAGGAAAAGAGTTTTTTATTAGAGCTTTCAGTCTCTTTCGGGTTGGATTGGGCTTTTATTACTTTCTAAGCTAAGAGCACTTCAAAACTCGAAGTTCACTCCAACCCCGAAAGAGTGGAAAAGTGGGTGCGACTTCTCGGTTGTCAGTTTCTCCACAGTGCACATACATACAAAAACCCTTGATTATTGAAACCGCTAGGAAACTTCATTCGATTATAATCTCATAAAAAAGCTTGGAAACAACAAAACAAAAGCTTCAAGATTTACGGTATCAGTAAGTTTCATATCTGAACAAAGAACAGAAACTAAAGGTTTAGTTCAACTCTGCTTTGTTAATGCATGATCATAAGTTCATCAGAAGCAAATCTTTCGACGTGAAGTTAGTATTAGTCTAGCACCGAAACCAAACCAAGACAATGAACAAGAACGCAAAAAGCTGAGATAAAGGATCGAAGGGATTGTGGTTTTAAAGAACATTACCGCTTGTTGGAAACCAGTTAAGTAAATGGCTAACGAGCATTGGTCTCTTCCAGGACAAATGGCTGCCATTGTAACGTCGGTGATTGCAGGAATCACCATGAAGATGGAGAAGTTGTGGAGGAAGCATGTGAAGAAGAGCTGGCTTAAACCTGACAATTTCTTCTCCATATCTAGAGGTTGGAGCAAGAAAATGAGTTTGGTCAAGTGGCTGCATGCCACTCTTTATACCCGCAATTTGGCACCTTTGGTTGATGAATAGTATATGCAAGTAAACTGTAAAAGAGTACACCTGGCCCCATACAGTTCCATTAAAAGTTGACGTGTAAGCTCCATGGAGCTACAAATCAACCGTATTTTACAATTTCTATATTAGAGTATTAGAGTTTCAGCTTCCTGAAGTCCTGTTCTTTTGCTCTTTTCATTTCTTGTTTTTGATCTGATCATCCGAATCTAAATTTTAAGGAAGTAGTAACAGAAAGGGCACAGTTCGTTTTCAAAGGTAAAAAATTAGGATAGAAGTCTGAGCTGCGATTTGTTTATCTCATACTTTGCTTGTAAGCTTGAGCAACAAAATTGTAGACTTCCATGAGAAATCAGTCACATGGGTCCACTCAGGACGCGTGCATAGTGTTGTTACGCAACGAAGCGTACAAGTCTGAGACTTTGTAGATATTACACAAATACATTTTCGACATATTGTCCGAATTTGGCTGTTTCTGAATTATTAGGAATTACGTTACAGATTCTTTGGCGGGCTTTTGTTTTTTTTTAAAGCGAAGAGTCGTTATTAATTGAACGCGTACTGAGTAAATATTTGAATTGATATAATAGTCTGTAAATTTTGTTAATCAGGTATTTCGCACTAAACAAGTCTTGTACAACAGACTTAATCAAAAAAATATAAATAATGAGATTCGAACACAAAATTTTTTGGGTCATACATCTCGTTTACTAATTCAATCACTCCTTAGAGGGCTTATTTGATGACTTACTTGTAAACAACAGCCACATTTTTGGCAAACTTTGATATCGAGTTAAAATAATTTAAGAAACTTTAAAAGAATTTTGTAATCTTTAAAATTATCAAAAAAAATTATGGCAATTTTTAATTTCTTATTTTAAAATAACAAAAAAATATATGATAATTTAATACGGCTCATAATTTCAATTTGAATTGTTTAAAATCGATTTAAATTAATAATTTAAAATAATTATAATAAATTATTAGTTTGATCTAAGTTAAATTAGTTAAATAATATTATATAATATTCATACAGTATTTTTGTAATAACTATACTATGATCGCTTAATCGTTAAGTTACTTAATGCTATCTAACAAAAACAAGAAGTTTGAGGTTTTAATGTTTTATGCGCTTCCCAGTAAAGCTGACAATAGAACTAAGGTTTGGTCGCGTGCTCCGATGGTCCCTGTCTTGCCCCGACGGGTCATGTTCCAACCTTTCCGGGGACTATGGAGGGCTTGTATACGGACTTCCAGGAGAAAACTTGTTTGCATACTGAAATCGTCCGAGACCTAATTTGAGAAACACTTCGTAGCAGAGTTTGTTTTGACGAGGAATTGTAAGGACTCAATCAATCGAAGAACAACGATGGCATACTCTGAGTAAGGTCTGTTTCTAATTTAGTACTAAACTAACATGATTTAGTACTATAATGATGGAGCATGAAAGGAAGAACAATTAAATAATATGATTAATTATAATAAATACAAAATTTTATTTGTAAATTTTGAAAATTAATTAAATTTGATATTATTATTAATAACAGATATAAAAAATTAAAAATTTTCTTTCTTTTTTAATTGATTTTTTTATTCTGTTTGTTTTAAAAATCTTATCAAATTATTTGATCTACTTATTTTGTTCTAATTTTATTTTATTAAATTTTATTTATATATTTATATAAGATCTACATATTTATGTAAGGTCTATATAAATATATGGATAAGATTTAATAGGAGATAATCAAAACAACGTAACTAAGTATGTGTTGCAATAACTTTTAAGTTTTAACAGTAAAACCAACCAACCGAAGACATACGACAAAGAAACTCTTCTGTACGACAATGCTTCATTTCTTGGAAACCACTCGAGCCATTTATGATCCGATCTTAATGTTTGTGATCTTCTTCTTGAAAAAAGGTGTGGTGCAGAAAATGCACGGAAGGACCCTGTCTTCGGGACTGCTTTGTTTTTCCCTGAAGGAAAGAGCGAAAGCAGCCTTTCCAAAAGGAAGCTTCCATGTTGTTGCCAATTGGCCTAATCATATTTCCACGTTCTTAATATTAAGGTACTATTTTATTATTTATAAATAAATATTTTTTTAATCAAATATAGTTGGTTTGAATGATTTAGCACTTTTATCTCTTAATTAGAGGTCTCGAGTTTGAATCTTAAAAATAGAGGTCTCGAGTTTGAATCATATTTCCACGTTCTTAATCTTGAGGTACTGTTTTATCATTTATTAATAAATATTTTTTAACCAAATATAATTGATGTGAATGATTTAACACTCTCATCTCTTAATTAAAAGTCTCGAGTTCGAGTCCTAAGAATGGAGAGATATATTTAGCCAGCACTTTACTCCTTACGAGTTGACCCGGTACGAGCGAAGATTAATCTAGGTGTGGAAGGCTTAAACGCACATTCCTATAGTTGAGACCCTCCTAAGACACCTCGTGGGTTAAAAAAATAAAATAAATTTTTTTATTTACAATAATAATTTTTAATAACTATTAACTTATTAACTCATAATTACCAAATTTTTCTTCAACTCGTTAGAATTAAGAAATAGTTACCAAACTTCAACATTAATTAGTAATATCAACAATAACAATATTCAATATGAATCCTGTTAAAACGCAGGATTTAAGAACGTCTAATAGTATATAACCTTATCCTTAACTAATAGAAAAGTTATTTCCTAATAACTTACCCTTCAATAAAAGTACGAGTTTTAAAGTATGTAATTTATAAATTTTTATATCATTCAATATATAAGAAGTAATAATAAATATCATAAAATATAACTTTTGTAACAAATTTAAATGAACTAGATTGAATTTTTTTTAATAATAAAGACATTGGTTGTTGATTATGGACATTTCAAAGTATATAATTAACCATTAAATTAACAAAATTTTGATTCAGATAATTATTAAAAATTAAATGCAAAATTTTAATTGTGATTTATAATTTTATATTATCATGGTTATTTTACTTCTTCCTTGGTTTTATTTTATTTATTTATTTATTTATATTTACCTACTTATTTAACATATCAGTTTTTATATTTCTCTTTTAATCTGCGTCATTTTTTTATTGTCACACTCACATATGGATCTACCGGAAACAACTTCTCTATTCTATAGGAGTAAGGCTGCGTACTATTAGACTTTTTCATACCCTACTTTAGGGTATGTTTGGTTTAATGTTAATTAATGGAACAAAACGGAACGGAACGGAATGGAACGGAACAGAAGGGGACGGTTTATAATGGAATGAAATGTAATATAATGAAAAGTTGTTTAGGAGAGATGAAATGGTTCGTAATATAACATAGTAAAATATTATTTAGAAGATGGATGTAATGAAATGTAATGTATAATAAATAACTATTATATCCCTAATATTAAAATGTTTGTTACAAAATATTTAACGTTGCGATTTTAAAATAAAAATCATGTTCAATTAAAAAGTCACACACAATCGTGACAAATAATTTTTATATTCTTTCTATTTAAAATAATAAAAAGTTTAATTATTTTATTATTAATTATATACAATTTATTAATAATTATATAAAAATAATATTATTAATTATTTAATAAATTTTATTCTATTATATG
>JANIIA010000002.1:631193-644834 GCA_027478495.1 Erythroxylum alaternifolium
TTTGGGAAGTGAGGTGCATGTATTTATACGGCAGAAAAAGGTGTTGAGGGGCTTTGATGAATAGGTGATTAACTATCAGTAGTCGTAGGGCTTACTTGATGCGTGTACATGTGATCTTTGTACCACAAATTTGACTTTGCACACTGTCTGTTCCTATAGATTAGAGATTTTCTAGCAGAACAGATTTCTCTGAGAGGAATTGAACTCCATACAGAAGAATCGCCTCAGGCTATTCTTAAATCAGCAGATGGTTCTTTTTCATTGAAGACTAGCAAAGGAACAGTTGAGGGCTTCTCCCACATAATGTTTGCCACTGGGCGTAGGCCTAACACTAAGGTTTGCTATATGTTTCGCCTCCATAGATATGTTTCCTATTCATGCCGTCCTGAATGAAAAATAAAATGCTTTGTCACAAAGACTTGCCCTAGATTGTGAAAGGCTTTCCATCTTTCCTCAATATTAACTTCTGTACGTGATTTGGAGGAAATATGCTGATATAACAACTCCTTTTGAATTCAGCACCTGGGATTGGAGGAGGTTGGGGTAAAATTGACTGAGAGTGGTGCAATAGAGGTACTTCTGTTTGATGGTGCTTTGGATATTGTTTTACTCTGTGTGTGTGTATATGCATGCTTTTGCTGCAAGAGCTTAATACCCATTACATTCAGGTTGATGAATATTCACGCACATCGGTTCCTTCCATTTGGGCTGTTGGTGACGTTACTAACAGGTTGAATTTGACACCAGTTGCTTTAATGGAAGGAGGGGCATTGGCGAAAACTTTATTTCACAATGAGCCAACAAAACCTGATTATAGGTAGTCAACCAAGTTGTTACTATTTTGCACTGCCATTGTGAGAAGGCTTGTTCATAATCTTTCTTTTAAACTAGCATTCAAGGATCTGCTACATCTTTTCATTAGACAATTGTTCATCGACTAGAACTTGTGTTATTATTACCTTTAATTGCTATTGGCTCCTTTTTGAGAGATCAACCCATCACTTTAGAAGTTTGTTCTATATAGAGGTTGATGTTTCTCATGCCAAAAAATGTTGTTATCTTTTAAACTAGCATTCAAGGATCTGCTACATCTTTTCATTAGACAATTGTTCATCGACTAGAACTTGTGTTGTTATTACCTTTAATTGATATTGGCTCCTTTTGGAGAGATCAACTCATCTCAACTTTAGAAGTTTGTTCTATATAGAGTTTGATGTTTCTCATGCCAAAAAATGTTTTTACTGTTATCATCTCTACTAGATTTAGGATATTAAGATTAGCCAGCTGACCTGATTGTTTGTTGTCCTTCTGAGAAGAGCTGTTCCATCTGCTGTGTTTTCCCAACCACCAATTGGAACCATTGGTCTTACTGAAGAGCAGGTGAATATTTGTGTTTTGGATTCACTACGACAGAAGTCTATTTATTCTATCTTACATTTTACGGAATTGTGCAGGCTGTCAAAGAGTACGGTGACGTTGATGTCTTCACTGCAAATTTCAGGCCCTTGAAGGCTACTCTCTCAGGGCTTCCAGACCGGGTCCTCATGAAGTTAATTGTATGTGCAAAAACAAACAGAGTTCTCGGATTGCACATGTGTGGAGAAGATTCACCAGAAATTGTGCAGGTATATGCCTTAGACCTCTCTTTGCTTGCTTTCTGTGAAACTGTTTTGAGATGTCATAAAGTTCATATGGCCGTTATGAATATATAGGGATTTGCAGTTGCTGTCAAAGCTGGCTTGACCAAAGCTGACTTTGATGCTACTGTGGGTGTTCACCCATCAGCTGCAGAGGAGTTTGTGACAATGAGAACACCCACTCGGAAGATTCGTGCAGGCCCTTCGATTGAGGTTTAGTCGAAACTCCAAACTATTGAATAATTTCTGTAGGTTATGTTTTGATCCAACTGATAAAAGTTTTCCCATTTGCTGTATGAATATAACTTAGCTGCTGTTAACAATTCGCTGGTTTAGTATTTCAATGAGTTTCTACGGGATTTTGCTAAAATTGCTTCACCATTGTTGCTAGATATATTTTCTTTTGCTCGTCCTTTCCCAATTTGAAAGTAAAATGTTTACATATCATTGATTCTTCCAGGGAACAACCGACCAGGAGGTTAAAACAGCAGCAGGGGTCTAGTTCTGGCAAAGCTGCATCTTACAACAACTCCTTTAAGGTGATAAAGAGCAATGTTACAGGAGAAAATGATGATCTACCTGACTTTAGTTTTGTCCGTGATTGGTTCAGGAAAGTTGAATTCACTTGGCTCTTTTTCACGTGCCTCTTCATTCACATCTGGAAATGGAGCCCCATCCAACAGCTTCGTTTCACAATTCTCTTAACTTTGCTCGATTAGTCAGGGTAAAAGTGTGCTTTGGGGATCCGAATTGGAAGTCTTTTAGTTTTTTCGTTTTACTTGGGAGTTGAATATGTCAAAAATTTGAAGTTTGTCTATAAATTACAGTCGTTATTCTTCGAATGTGAAGGCAAATTGTCAAGTGTACGTAATAATCCAACAGGAAAATAACATTGGAATCTGACTCGAACAGAATACATCATAAGTAGCAATTATGCTTATTCTTACATAATATGTGGGATTAGTATCTTTTATCTTTGCTTCTCCTGGGGATCTTGTGTTCCTTTTCTCATCATGGCCACAAACTCCTCATAATTGATTTTTCCATCCTGCATTTGATAATGAATGAAAGATTTTAGTGATCTTAGTGATCTGGCAATCATGGAAAAGAAAAAGAGTAAGATCAAGTAATTACTTTATCAATATCAACATCGTTAATCACTTCATCAATTGTAGCTTCATCACCCATTCCATACTGGGACATGGCTTGTTTTAGCTCATCTCTTGTGATAAACCTGGTTAAAATCAAACTGGTCAACTAATAATGTTGATGCAAGATGCTACAGGGAAGTGATTAATGGAGTTTGTTCATACAACACCTGCTGATCTTGATTTTACGAGTTGAAGGCATGGATAAGACAAAAGAAATGAAGAATCACAAGAACACATGGCAATTTTCGACCAATAGATTAAATTAGGTATAACTAAAGAGAGTCATTTCGATAAGATTTAATAAATATGAATACTAATTAATCTAAAATAAATATTAGACGAAGAGTTATATCTTACTCTTTCGAGCTTAATCCACCCAATTAAATAGATCAATTGAATAAGACAATTATAGCACAATACTAACCCACTGCCATCCTTGTCAAAGAATTGGAAAGCCTGGAACAAGTGTTCTTCCCTCTCGAGTCTATGACGATGCATGGTGGCTGTGATGAATTCAACATAATCAATAGTACCACTCTTATCAACATCAGCCTGACAACAAAAGACCGATTTGATCATTATCAAATTATCCACTTGGAGATAGATACAGATAAGTTGCAAAGAATATATGAACAGGATCATCTTTCAGGAATTTCATTGGTCACAGAAGAGTTTATCAGATCTTACTGCATCCATCAGTTGTTTTATTTCTGCTTCAGTAAGCTTAGATCCCAGTCTTGACAATCCAGACTTGAGTTCATCATAAGTGATTGTACCATTTCCATCAGTGTCCATGTTCTGAAACATCTGCTTTAGGCCCTTGATTTCTTCTCCTGTAAGGTTTTCTGCTATCACCTTCGACCAAGTATATATTCAGATTAGAAACGCATCTTGAGTAATAAATGAGATAGAGAAAACAATAACTTTGAGAAAATGGAGAAGTGGGAACACACCATCAGTGCAAGCTTCTTTAGCTTGTTCATTGCTCTGAACTGTTTCATCCTGATTAGAACAGCACTGTCTATAGGTTTGTCAGATGCTTCACCATCCACCTTCAACCATGGATGTTCTGGAAAACGAAGTGATGCCAAGTTTTCAGTGCCTTATCAATATTTCTAACTGCAAATTTTCTTGAATGATTGAAGTAGTTAGGCTATAAGCCAGCAAGCGAGATGGAAGCACACCGCCTGCCTGCTGCCTGTGCGAATCGAAGTTGACAAATTTCATAAGGTGAAGTGGTGTCTACTATATCTATATCAAGGATCAACCAAATAATATAATGGAGTCATATATGAAAATTATCTCCGGATCCTTCTACTGGAGCCACACATTAGGCTGATGATACTACATGACAATGCTGAATATTTTCCTGGGGATGAACACATTTGACATTTGCAGTTCTAATTTTCACGAAATGTTCTGTATGTACCAAGTGCCTGGGCAGCAGTGATACGTCTTTTGGGGTCCCTAGTTAACATTTTCTTGATAAGATCCTTTGCAGAAGATGAAATTTCGGGCCATGGTGAACTTTCTAAATCAAGACGTCCTCGCAGTATAGCTTCAAATATGCCTTTCTCAGTCTCTATTGAGAAATTAACAAACACAGCAGTCAGAAACATTGCCAACTCTTTTATGTGAGAAGAAAGCAAGCCAAACCAGAAAATTTTTCATTTAATAAACTGTAGAAGATGATCCTTCATCATAAAACAAAATATTGGTAATATTGGAAGGAAATGAAACAAAAGACAGATGACAATCACCTACCAGCCCAAAATGGAGGCACCCCACTCAGAAGAATGTATAGAATGATCCCTGCACTCCATACATCTATCCCCTTCCCGTAGCTCCGTTTTAACACCTCAGGGGCAACATAGTATGCACTTCCAACAATATCTTCGTATACTATCCCTGGAAAGTTAGTTAAAATGTCATATTCAGTTCGATACAAGTCATCTTCGACAAGTGACAAAAAGATCTAGATTTGCATATTAATGGAAACATCAAGGTACTTTGTTCAAAAAACTAGCACAGGTAAATCAAATCTTTCAACTAGTCGAATACTGATTTTTCATTGACAATTCTCCACTTATAGAAGCCAAAGAGATACATCGCTTCGTTCAACAAAGTAAAACAGTGATCTTACAATGACACTCATAATTAGATGTAGATGCAAGAAAATACTTTGGTGAGTAAACCAGTAAATGGATATTTCTTGTTTTTTTGACCAGACATTATCATTACTTCCATTGGGAACAGAATAACCAAATTCATCTACAAGTTACAGAGTCTATGTCCCTACTCAAATGCAAATGTTCTATGCTACTGTGGAGGATCATAAAGGTGCTTCCCTTGTCACTAACAATGTCAATAATTGAAGCTGTTAACCTGTAGCTTTCTCTATTGAATTGGGGTCTACCCAAAATTCTCAGGTTTTTATCAATTATCAAAAGATCCAGAGTAAGGATTGACACACCCAGATTCAATCCTAAGGTTAATCTATCAAGAGGGCATCAAAAACAGGGAGAGAATCAGAGAAAAACATAAATACCAGTTGAAGTGAACATAATCTAACAAATAATGACAGATCACAGAAGTGAGAAAATTGGAACTAACCTTCTTCTATGAAGACGGATAGTCCAAAATCAGTTGCTTTTAGCGGAGCATCATCCTGCTTACTCGCAAGCAAGAAATTCTCAGGCTTTAAGTCCCTATGCAAAACCCCCATAAAATGACACACATGAACAACGTTCACAATCTGCCTGATAATGTTAGCAGCTTCACGCTCTGAGTGACTCCCTTTTGCAATGATTCGATCGAAAAGCTCCCCACCAGAGCACAGCTCCATAACCAGATGCACGTTTTGCCTATCTTCATAAGCACCTTTAAATTCGACGATGTTGGGTTGTCCTGTTAGGTGCTGCATTATCAAAATCTCTCTTCTAACATCTTCAATGTCCTTTCGGTCCACAAGTTTACGTTTTGATATAGATTTGCACGCGTATTTGTTTCCTGTTGACTTTTCTATGCAAAGATAAGTCACTCCAAACTGCCCTCTTCCCAGTTCTTTATCAAGATCGTAGATCGACTCTATGTCCACATAAGGCTTGCCAAGAATGGTAACACCCTGTGGCCTTGAAGTTGATGACGAAGATTGAGGACGACCCTTAGTAGGAACCAGGTTTTCCTTCGCCGTCGGTGGAGATGGTTCATCCCGGCGTTGTTGCTGCGGTGGTTGTCTGTGCCCGGAAGTTTGGTTGCTGGAACGTGGAGAGGAATCTGAAGAAGAATAGATAGGAATGTCATGGGATCGATTTTTGCTGAACAGTAGTCCCATGTCTGCGGAAATATCTGTGTAGCTGCAAAATGAAGAGACTTAAGTTTTGGCTTATTACAAGAACATGTCTTGGTCTATGTAGTTAGTAGTAGTAAGCTTGAGGTTGGAGTTTTGTTTCCCTAACTTCCTGTTCTTGGAGTTAGCTTTAACGGTAACGGATTCTTTGCTTCTTCGTCTGGATGATCCTGGGAAGCATCGTTACCTTTTTCCTTACTTTTGCTTGTTAATAGTAAAAGACACTTGATGAAGACATTGAAGACAGAGACAGATGAGGAATTAACTCTAAAAATAAAATAATTTTAATTTAATAATTATCAATAAATACAATTTAACTTTTAGAATATATATATACAAAATATATATAATTTTAAATAAAATTTGCTTTAATAATTAAAAATATTTTTAGCTTATGATATAAATAATTATTAAATTACTTATTGCATTTCATCAACATGGTTGGATGTTTTATCCCTTCACAAAGGGCCATTAACGAGGTGACCGAGAGCTTGGAATAATGGAAAACTAGTGAGAGCCCATTGGACTTGGACAAGGCCTGGAATGGAAACTTTTACGACGACTCATGAATGAATGAATCAAGACAGGAAACTGGTCCGAATCTTTTTCTCGTCCAAAGATCGTAAATTCTAAGCCAACGTAAGTTCCAGTCATCCTCCATAAGACCAAAAAAGGGGATCCTCGTACCTGGCTGTGTAACTTGCCACGCACTTGGATTGTTTTTAGCGGTAACTGAAACGAAAGTAACAGTTCAGTGACTAAACGATCGAACAATGGTTCACAAGCTAGACGTGCTCGTCACTTCTGTGATTTTCTTCTCGTCAATTTTTGTTCTTCAAGTATCAACCCAGAGCTTGCCACCGGCGACCTACGATGGGTTCGCGTATAGGGGTTACTTAGGTGGTCCTGACTCGATTTTAATCGAAGCTTTCTACGACCCTGTTTGTCCCGATAGCAGAGACTCTTGGCATCCCCTAAAAGAAGTTCTTCAGTACTACGGCTCTCACGTTTCTCTCGTCGTTCACCTCCTTCCATTACCGTCAGTATCTCTGGTTCTTCTCTTCTTGTTGATTTCCATTCTTAAAAAGATTCAGAAGATGAATTGTTTTATACAAGAAAAAACAAATTTTTAATTCATGGGTTGGTTTTGATTCTTGGGTTCTCTTCCATGTTCCTAGATTTTAACTTTTTAAGGTTCTTTTGCTCTGGTCGGAGATAGTGAATCACTGTCCTTTCAGACCTCATAAGCTTGAATTTGAATGCTTATATGTTGGATTCTTGTGATATGTGGATTCTCTTACTGACTCTCTCAAGTTCAGGATTCGAGTTAAATTTAGTGAGTGGATATGATCTTCCTTGAACTAATATATGACTATTATCGATTTTCTGGTATCTACAGCTACCATGATAATGCATTTGCTGCTTCTCGTGCTCTGCATATTGTAAATGGACTGAATAGTTCTTACACTTTCCCTCTGCTGGAACATTTCTTCAGTGATCAGGTAAAAAAACTTTGTAACTGGAAGATACACAGGTTCTTTATTATCTGGTTAGTTGTTAGACTTGAAATTCCTAATTTTGCTAATGCTAATGCTTTTGCTTCTTTTCTTGGGAAATAGGTAACTTTAAAAAGGGAATTCTCACATTTGTAGCAGCTAATTGATTAATGTTTGCATTATTCCTCACTTTTCTCGGACTGGTTTCAAGATCTTCCATACGATAAATCGTCATTGTATTCGGTGTGTGTGCTTCGTGTAAAATCGAGTTCTTTCTCTTTGGTTCCCTGTAGCATATATAGAATTCAAGTTGCTTTTTTGCAGTTAGTGCTCATTCTGGCCAAAATTTCTCTGAATATTCATTAGAAGGTTGTAGTATTACAATCACAAATTGGAGTATATGTGTCTTTGGCCTTTGCTGCTCTTAGATTTATGTTTGTACTGTACTTACAGCTGTTTTAATTGACTCTTTGGACAAAATAAATGCAGGCTAGGTTTTATAACGATCACACGCGCAACTTGTCAAGATATTCGGTTGTGAAAGAAATTGTAGATTTTGCATCAGTAACTGTCGGAAATTCATACTATTCTGAGATTGAATCTGGCTTCACGGACAGGCGAACAGATCTAAAAACTAGGATTTCCTTCAAGGTACTTCCTATGCTTTCATTGATCTTTTAACATTTCCGGATGCACACAATTCTGTCAGTAGTCATGTAGATACATTCTTTTCTATGGGAACTCATCAGCATTTTGTTCGTTCCAGTTGTCTTTTCCTCCATAACATATCGATCATATTTCCAGATTTTGCTGCTAAATTTTTGTTCCTACCACTCTTTCTAGGCTAGTGACCTGTTAAGTCTTGTGTGCTTCATCTTGCACTACCTTTCCTTCTCTATACAGAATCATCATTGCTTTTTCACTTGTCCTTCAGTTTAGTGCTTCAAGAGGTGTTTACGGCACACCAACTTTCCTGGTTAATGGATTTGTGCTGCCTGATTCTGGCTCCACGATAGATTACAATGGTTGGCGAAAGATCATTGATCCGTTGATCAGTGCAAAGGGTAGCCAAAGAGATGATGGGATGCACTTCATGTTATGAAGGACCTGCCTTCACTGATCTTAACAAGTTCCTCTCTTGTTCTATGCTTTGAATTGCTGGAATTGTGAATCCTTGTCTAAATTATGTGGTGATTAATAAGAGAGACTTGCTGTGTTTCAATTTTTCTCTTTTAGTCTTTAGGACAGTGTGGAGGCGTTGGAGCAATGTAAGGTGCATCAGTCCGATGATGCCGCTAAGTGGGCTTGGACAGGTCAACTAACTTGTCCAGGCTTGAGACTTGGTACTTGGTACCTCAAAACAGAATTTTAGATTTGGGTTCGAGTCCAAGGAGGCCATAAGTGGGCTTGAACAAGTCAACAACATGTCCAACCACTTGTCGGCCCATAATCTTAGTTTGAGTAATAAATCAAATGGTAATTTTAACAAAAATTAAAATAATAAAAGATTGGTGATAACTGCTTTCTTAATTTTAGTAAAAGCAGACCATCATTTTTATCGTCATCATCACACTCAGTTAAATTCCACACAATGCGGAGTCTGATAATAAATAGTCTTACTCTTACAAAATAAAGAGGCTGTTTTTAGTAGACCCATAGTCAAATGTGATAAGAAGAGTTAAAAAGAAACTAGAGTTAAAAGCAAACCATATTTAGTTTTATTAAATTATAAAAAATAATAAATTGGTTAATTAATTCTAATAAAAATTCTAAATAAGTTAAATTAAATTAAATATATTAATTTTTATTTAGGGTCTCACTAATTTTGTTTAAATTAAATTTAATATATTAATTTTTATTTAGGGTCTCACTAATTTTGTTATTTTTACTTGCAAAGTATAATCAAAATTTGAATTCAAATACTCAGATAAGTATTATTATTGGTATGAGCATGTGAGAAAACTTCCTTATCTAAAAACTAAGATAAATAAGAAACACCTATGAAAAGATAACGGAGATTTCGACACGTATGCCGTTTTATGGCAAAGCACGGAACGGGTCGGATGATGAAACCCGATTAAAGTACGGGAAGTTAGTTAGGGAAGTTTAGATTCAAGGGAACGGTCTTCGAGAACGACGTCGTAGGTAGAGTTGGCTAGGGTAGTTTCGGAAGCAAATATAAAGACTATAAATTGCAAGAGACGTCTACGAAAGCAGTTTTAGGGCGTAAAAGAAGAAACGAAGCCGTAGAAGAGGGCTCTTTTTCTTGGCCGAGCAATAACTTATCAGTTATCTCCATAACTTGTTAAGGTGCGTTCTCGTTTCCCCTCAGATCTCATCCACTCACTCAAACCCTAATTTTCCTTCACCGAGATTAGTTTTTGTGTTTGTCGAAGCAGAGAAGATGGATCGGTACCAGAGAGTAGAGAAGCCAAAAGCGGAGACGCCAATCGATGAAAACGAGATTCGAATCACTAGTCAGGGAAGGATGCGCAGCTATATCTCATATGCCATGAGTCTGCTTCAAGTATGTTTCCCCTTCTTATTTCATTTTTTTAATGAATTACTGCTTTTTTGGAGAAATCTTGGTTGGTAATGTGTTTCACGTGTGAGTAAAATGGTGTCTGGACTGTCTGTATTCAGTAGTTTTTATCAGACTTGATAAGCTTACTATGTTAGGTTCAAAACATGGATTTGTTTGAGAAGTTGTAGGTTGTAAATTTGGATAAGTTAAGTTGCTTGGAATTTTTCGGTCTGAGAATAGATATCTGTTGCTGTATTTTGATTTCTTGTCGCTTCTTTGTTATCATTTTGGGGAAAAGAATGATTGAGGTTATGGTTGCTCTTTTTTTATTGTTTTGTTCACGGACAATGGAGGTTTGCGTTTTCGTTGAATATGCTATTTGATTCACTTTTATGTTTTTCAGGAGAAAGGTTCAAATGAAATTGTGTTTAAGGCAATGGGAAGAGCCATTAATAAGACCGTGACTATAGTGGAGTTAATCAAGGTTTTTCTCAATTTCACATCCTTTAATGTGCACAAGTGTAGTTCTTGGGTTTTGATAATTGGTGGTACACTCGATTGTCTTTGAATGCAGAGAAGAATTGTTGGTCTCCATCAGATCACATCAATTGGGTCCACAGATATAACTGATACATGGGAGCCGCTTGAGGAAGGCCTCCTCCCGTAAGAGCAGTTCTCAGAATAGCTTTTGGCATTTTAAATTCTACATTTAGCTTCTTCAAGGTTCCATAAATATGCTTGTGGGGAATTTTTTCTTAGTTATTGCTTTAATCATTGCAGTTTGGAAACCACACGACACGTGTCAATGATCACGATAATTCTTTCCAAGAAGGAACTGAATACATCTGCTGTTGGGTGAGGTTCTATTTCACTCCCAAATAGGCTTGATTCCTTGCTTTCATGTTATGATGACCCTGCTTTTTGGGACATTATGATTGTGATAGCTATGAAATGTCTGATTACAGAATTCCAGAATTTTTTTCAGAGAAAGACATCAATGTGACACTGGAATGTTCATTTTCCAAGCATATATTGGCTATAATTGGACTATTTTTTTGTTGTGGATTTTCTTTTCTGACAAATTGCCATGCCCTCAGGTATCAGCTGCCATTACCAGCAGACCAGGTGAAGACATCTACAGAATTTGATTATGAAGCTGGTACACTTGCTTGTAATCTGTTTCGTTGTTTGTAATATTGATACTTGCATGTGGCTAAGCAGTTTTTGGATTGCAGAGGTATCAGCAAATGGTCGAGGTAGGGGTTGGAGTGGTAGAGGGAGAATAAACAGCCGAGGTATATTTGGGATGAATTTGACCTTGTGCTTTTATGTACAAATTCATGTTCAATAAATATGGGTTTAATTACTTGCTGTATGTTGAAAATCTGTTAGGTATTTGATGACGCACTTAATTGATAAGTGTCTAGTTATATAGAATTTGGAATTTTATTGGTAAATGATCTGACAGTTAGATTTTCCCTTGCAGGGAATGGATACGCCCCTGCAGAGTATGATGATGGAGCTTGGGATCGCAATCGAGGTGGTGCAAGGGGTAGGGGTAGGGGCCGAGGGAGAGTACGTAGTTTCCGTGGCCGTGGTAGGGGTGGATACAATGGGCCTTATGAGGATATGCAACAAGATGGAGGCTACAATTATGAGGGACCTGCTTATGGCCGTGGTACTCTTTCTTCCTTGCCTTTTGTTTTCTCGTCTACTTGTCATGGAGAGAGGCTTTAATTCCCCTATGTTGATAAGAAAAAGTGCTGGTATTTAAAGAGGTATTTCTTGTGCACTATTATTGATGTCTGATATTTTGAAGGTTGACAAGGCTTACGGCCATGTATGACGTGGATTAATATGATCCTTGTTATCTTGAGCTACCTTTGTTTAACCCCAGTATTAAGTAGGGAATAATCATGAAATAAGGTGTGCACAATGAGAACAGTGTCATTTATGTGTAATGTCTCGTATGCCAGGATTTCTGTTTATGCAGAATAACTTCGGACAATTTTACCTGTTCTCAAAAAATGAGATAATTGAAATATATAAATAGATGCAGACATTTTGAGGACACTGACTGTGTTGTCTTGTAGGTCGTGGCCGTGGAAGGGGAATCCGTGGAAGGGGCCGTGGGTTTAGATCTAATGGGCCGATCCAGGCTGCTGCATGAGGTGCTTATTAGGCTTGCCCTGAATGCACCCAAGGCAACTCTTTGATGCAAAGTCTCCAATAACATTCCTATCGTCTTTTTCTATCATTTGGTTAGTTGTTCAGTCTCGACTAGTAACGTTTAACTTTAGGGCATATTCATATGTAGCCTCCTTAGACTAATCTCTGTAGTTTGAGACCTGTGGCTTTTTGGCCAAGGCCCTTTTCTTTGTTGTTATGTGTGGAAGGGGTGCCTCAACAATTGTAACTTCTTGTTTTCTTAGAAGTGCATTCTTTTATTTATATGTTAGTTTTCTGTTTTCAAGTATATGATATCAATGCAAAAGTTTAGTGGTTGCTTTTTAATGTTCGGGTCCTTAAGGTTTACCGCCGAAATCATTTTTTAGGGAGTGACAACTGCATTCTTCAGACCATAGCAAAAGGCTGTTACTCGAACTGCTTTTTTGAGCCCACATTCTTTTACGGTACGTTTGGTTGAGGGTAATAGAAATGCTATTACCCTCCTATTCCTAGCTGTTACATATTCCATTGTTTGGTTTGATTTTTGATTCACAGAATAAGATTGTGCCAGAATGCCTATTCCTTAAATCAAGGAATAGGAAAAGACAAGCCCCCCCTTTCTTTACGTATTAGACGCAGGTAAGAATAATTTTCCTTCCATTTTGGACAACTCATACCCCACTTTATTTTCGCTCAGACAACTCATACTCCTCTTTATTTTCCACCCCTCTATGGTCACGCAGATCTCAGCTCACTCACCTCATTAACGCAAATCTTCGCTCACCTTTTTCTTCTTTTTTGGCTCTTTCGCTCGTCCAAAGTAATCAAGTTTTGTGGGGCAAATTTGCTTTCTGAGTTCGTTCACTATTTTTACCGGATCAGCATCTCCTGTTACTGTCAGTTTCTTATCCTTCATGTCCATGGCTACTGAATCAACCCCTACAAAATCGATAATCGAAAACTGATGAGTTCTTGCCAAAATCAAACACGTTTTAAGATCTGGGTCATCTTTTTTATGTATGAAAATTAAAAGAGAAGTGAATTTGGTTGATAGGTACTTACCATGAATACCAGCGACTGTCTTCATGGCTTTCTGCATCACTTTGTCCTCGTGCAGATCTAATTTTAACACTGCTATGTTCTATTCAGTAAATTGAAAAATCAAGAGGTTCAAAAGACTCTCTTTAAATGAATAAATTGACACAAGAACAAGTTGGATCTTATAAAAACAACCACTAACCTTCATTTTTAATATTGATAATAATAGAAATATATTATTTATTAAATTAACAAAATATATAATAATAAGGAATTT
>JANIIA010000002.1:657972-674906 GCA_027478495.1 Erythroxylum alaternifolium
ATGTTGTGCGTCTGCGTTGGTATGAGTTTCGATGCTGTTGTGTTGTAGAGAAGAGCTGCTGTATGTGGGAGGAGAGGTTTGTACACTATTATAAACGGCATAACGCACTTATACTTGTCCGACGTAAGATTCTTAACACACCCCCCTCAGCTCAAAATAGGGCTAAATATCTGTTGAGCATATTAGGCAAAAAAACATAATCGGGCACCGCTCCAAATTATCGAGATAAACATGCTATGACACCATATTGAAAGGCCTAACTCACTCAAAAAATTAGCTTAAAAGAGGAGCTTTGCACACCATTATAAATGACTGAATACACTCACACTTGTCTGATGTGAAATTCCTGACAAATATAATTATATGACCCTTTTAAACCAGCGCATGTAAATATAACTCTTATTAAACTAATAAAATACAGAATATATAAAAATAAAAATTTAATTGATAAAAATAAAAATATAAAAATTTAAGAACTTTCAAATTATATATATATATATATCTTTTGTTATTTAATTATTCGATTTAGTTTAAAATAAAAAATAAAAAATAAAAATCTATATCCATAAATTCAAACTTCAAAAAAATTTAAAGTATTAAGTTCTTATAATAAAAGTGAAGACGCTTATTCCACATCTTCACAGACCAGAAGCCAAAAGGCCACGGGTACTTGCTTTGAAAGCCACCACATCACCACCTGACTCTGTTTGCTCTTTTCGAGCCTGACTCTCTCCTAAAACCCCTTAATGGTTCTTCACTATGCTGATGTGCCCAACACATCCCTCACGCCTCCATCCATCCCTCCGCCACCAACCTCCTTAATCCCGCCGCCGCCCGGCGACGAACCCAAAATGCTTGTCTCCATCTTTATGGCCCTTTTCCTTCCATTCGCCGGCATGAGCGCTATGTTAATTATCTACATCTGTCTTCTGTGGTACCGGACAAATCTTATGGAGATTCAGTTCCCGGTGAAACTTGTTGCTGAGAAGGGGCTATCGGCTTCGGAGCTCGAGAAATTGCCGAAGATTACGGGTAAAGAGCTTGTTCTCGGGGGCGAATGTGCGGTGTGTCTCGACGAGATTGGGAGTGAACAACCTGTGAGGTTGGTCCCTGGTTGCAATCATGGGTTTCATGTCGAATGTGCTGATGCTTGGCTCTCGAAACATTCTCAGTGTCCTGTCTGTAGAGCACAGATTGATGCTCGGTTCCTTAATGCTTCCGATGAAAATCCTTGTTAGATACTGTATAGTTAGGATGTTACCTTGTCAAGAACAACCTTCTGTTTTGTTCTGTTCATGTTCTTTTAAGAATACGTAGGAATTTGTTGTTTTTCGCTTCAGTTTCCGACGAATCACAGTCCCATATACACTAACTTTTCAGTTTTTGCACAGGGGCAGAAATTACAGTGCTTGATCTTAGAAGGGTCGCACGAGAATTACGATTGTTGTTCCTAATCATAGGAAACCATCTCGTAGGATTTGTTTGGTTTGATGGATGAACATTTTTAGGCACTCACTTCGCTGATCCCCTTATCAGCTTGAAGATCCCCAGATATAGAGGGAAGTGCTACAAAAGACATTTTGACAGTGTCAAAAAAGAGTGTGAGTTACAAAACCTCTCCAAAGTTTTAAGTTTTGCATTTAGAAACTAACAAACAGATTTATATAGAGTTATTGTGTATTTGTTGAAATATTAGTGAGATTTTGTCCCGTATGAAAAGAATATATGTCCTTGAGTATGCATATAAGCCTAATAAGTTACTCCTCTTAGTACCAATTAGTTTTAGAATAGAACCTCGTTTGAATTTGTATGTATTCAGTTTATTTTGGCTCAGTCATATAAAATTTAATATAGTATCAGAGCAAGTTATTTTTGAGTTACACATCACCTCCTCGTCATGATAGACTATATCACGTGTTGGGCTGTAAATTAGCCCACACGTGAGGAAAGCGTGTTAAAATATAAGTAAAACTTTGCTCTACATGAAAAGAATGTATTACCTTAAGAAATGAATAAAAGTCAATGATTTTTATAAGAAATGAATAAAATAACAAAACTTGATTAACACGGTTAATTTTAATTAAAAATTATTCACAATACTACAATTTTTCTTTTATAGAATCCACGTACTCAATACATAAGATTTTCTATTTTGTCATAATATAAAAAAGGTGATCGATATATGCAGCCTTATTTTTATATGTTTAAAAAAACATTTTTGATAGTCGAATCTATTCTCATCACAAATAAACAACTTTTACTGTATTATTTTTATATGTTGCAAATATTATATATATATCACGTGTTATAATAAAAATTTTTGATTGGTCAATCACATAGTCTTATCAATTGAATCACTCCTGAGGAAAGTTACTACTAAGGCATAATTTTATCAGGATCCACTCTTTTCTTTTTCCTCTGATGTGAGTCTGTACTTGTTCATTTACATTTCTGGCTCTTTATGTGGAATATAAAGTTAGGCTACAAAAAGTATATACATACAGCCAATTGGTTGAGAAAGTGACTGAGAGTGAGTGACTTTTATATCCTGGAACCTGCCATGAACAGTGTGGTTACACCTGCCAACTTCCTTCAGGAAAATCAATGCATGCGATATGGTCACCTCTTTGGCAAGCACTAGTGTTTACGTAGGAAGCATTACTTCTTCAGGTTTCCTGTAGTAATGGTTTTTTGCAGTTTACATTATCGAGCTGTTAGAATATAGTCAGATTAATACTCATGTTTTATATATCCTAATATCATTGTTAATATAATAGAAGAGTTCTGTTTAGTCTATAATAACTTGATGAAAGAATTTTATTAAAAGTCACAAAATAGGGTAAATCAACAATGAGCTCCGGACATGTGTTCTTCTTGCCCTTACCTAAAATCGGGCCTGCGCTTCATGAGTGTAATATTATACTCTTATAATTTGTAACAATTTCTTATTTATGATCATAAATTATAAATATCAATTTTGATTTATGTCATAAACATTATGTTTTTACACAAACATTTTGACAGTCTCACTCCGTTTTCGACATTTTGCTGGAAACTTGGAAATGAAATAACAAACTTGCCAACCTCTTGCCTAATCATAAGGGAACGAAATCTACGGTACTCAATAATTTGTACCAACTATGTTTTATGTGATCTCATTCATATAAATATATGAGATTAAAAAAAAATATAGATGAAATCACGTAAAACAGAACTGATGCAGGTTTGTGAGTTTAGAAGATTTAATCTCAGTCACAAGCATTGTCACTCTAAAACTTCAATTCTAACTCCATTTTGTACACTTTTTTGTTTGTGTAATGTTCATTTAGATGGTAGCTGACAAGAAACAGAGGTTTCAGGTTGGTGACACCTCTCAGGTTGGTGACAAATGGGATGTGAAGTAGAAACATTAAATTAACTTGGTAAGAGTTCCAGTTGTTGAACAGCCAACAACTTCAATTTCGAACCTCCCAAATTCCATGGCGGTCTCGACATTTCCCGTCACATTGGAAATGGACGTCCACATTAAAGGCATGCATAGTTTTAGTGTACTTAATTAGGATTACTGAAGCCACGGACGTTTAAGATCTAGAGTAAAACTCTTTTGTAGTTTATAAAATTATATATTCGAACCATGAAAACCCTTCCTTGACTCTCACAAAACGAGGAGCCTTAGTGTACAAAATTCATTTACTAATTTTTAAAACTATAAGAGAGCTTTATGTCTTATCTCATGAATCCTAACACAAAATAGTTCGGTTTTAGATTAAGAGTTGTAATGAATCATCATTATATAAAATACATTTGATTAGTCTACGTCTAATATTTATACTGCATGTGTTTTGCCATTGTTTTTAATTCAAATATAAACATTTTTTAAATTTAAAAAATAGAATATATTTTCAAAATAATTTTAAAGATGATGAAAACTTTTTATAATTTTATAAACTATACAAGATTTTTTTTTTAGAAACGGAAAAACTCGCAATCCCTATCTTTTATATGTGTGCTGGATAAATCTCCGAATTGACACAATAGCTTGCAAATCACGCCAACTAAGTATTTCATACTAGATAAACCATGTATGATAGGCTCGATCAAGAGAGTAAATGTAGGAGATTTGAACACGGGACCTTTTAGTTCCATTCCTCCACTTCGTTAACTTGACCATTCTCTAGAGAATTATACGAGATGTTTATGTCTTTTATCCTCAAATTTATTACAAATCATTTTAATCGAACTCGTTATTTAGTTCAATAGTTGAATTGCTTAAAACATCACGAATTCAAGGAATATAGGTTGAGTTAGATGAGATGATTAAATATAGCGGCACCGGTCACAAGGAGAGCATAACGACTTATAGGGACCATACCGCGATGCCCATGCTCATTTAAGGTACAAAAAAGGCTAAAGTCCCACCTTGTAACGGCTCATGAGGATGGTCACACTTACCATAAACCATTACATGAACTTCAGTTCGTCTCAATCCACAATCAAGCTCTTCTTTTGTTTCTTTGGCTGATGATAAACTTATATCTAGGGGGAATATATAAATTTAATATTTATTTAAAAAAATAAAAATTTTAACATTTTATAATTTAACAAAATAAATATTACTATGAACACCTATTTACAAAAAGAATCCCACTTACATGAAATATAATAATCAACTCCTTAAAAATGTTTGTACTTTATTATACTTTGATTTTAATGTTGTTAATAAAATTTAGGCCCAGACTTTGCATGTGAGTAGGGCGTTAAAAATGTGGGCATTTTCGTCTCCAGAATAAGCCCTGCAGCTCAAATTAAAGTTATGAAACAAGTAGCTGGTAAATTCAAATTAGAATTGGCCTAATTCGCATAATTATCAGCCCTTGCCCAATTTGTTTCTGATCTCGATAAAGCTACTTAGAATTAGTTGGCAAGAAACAATTACGTGAGTTGCTTAAACAATCCCAACCAACCCCTCTCACAATCGAGGAATTGATAATGACTATTTATACCAGAACGAATGATTATTTTTATTCATTAGAAATTGGACGAGTAATGACTTTTCTCGATGAATTACGTACTTATTTAAAAACGAATAAACCGCTATTCTAAGAAAGCATATCTTCTACCAAAATTATTATTGGTAATTGTTATTTTTTAATAAAATTTAGTGAATATCTTTTTGGCGAATAAATGTTAGTATTAAAGATTAATTATATTAATATCAAATTTTGATTTATTTAAAATTATTTATGAAAATTTCAAGGATAATTAACATTTTAGACCTTAGATTTTATTGAAAGTTGATGTATAAAATCACATCATTTTAGATAAGAATTTATAGAAAAATATTATATTTGGTATTAATTTTTTAAAATTTAAAAATAAAACAATATTATTTTTGATAAATTTACTAAAAGTGATATCTTTTTAATCGAGCTTGATTTTAATTAAGTTAAATTTGATATGGTTGATCGAACTAAATTGCTCTACACAACTAGAATTACAAGCCTCATTAAGAGTATGAATCCCACAAAGACCTATGCAGCCACCGGTAAAAACATCAACACACAAAAGCAAGCAAGCAGAAATGGAAGGCTCACAGGCCCCGTGTCTTGGGCATCGTTTCACTTGTTGGGCTCAGCGGTGAATGATCCTAAAATTTAATTCAAATAAAACGTAATTTATTAAATTTAAATCTTTAACCCGTTTATCATGGAGGCCCGTGTACTCTAAAACTTGGAAACTCAGTCCCGGAACCAAGTCAAAATTAGGAATGTTAATTTTAACCAGCTCGATTCAATTTTGGCCCGAATTAATCGGAATATAAGTGAGTTACGAATTAAAAGTTATAGATCTAAACTGGCCACAAGTTGAGGTCTATCTGAACATAGAATGACACAACCTGACCTGCGACTTAACTGTAATTTTAAAAATAACATCGTATTTTTTTGTGTAATGAAAATGTACTTCGTAAGTCGTAACGCCACATATTGCTCCCGGAAGCTGAGCCACCGTACAAGCCACTGCTTGGCAAGACCAAACCAAACCAAATGTTAATGTACGATTCTGTCACTTCCTGTGATATCTTCACGTCTTGTTGTTTCCAAGAAGCGATTTGATTTTTTTTTCCCCCTCTTCCTCTCTTCTATCACTGTCAGTTCTTGTTTACTTATCTTCTGTTGGGCCCTTGGGTCTTTGGGCCTTTCAGCAAAAAGACTCAGACAAACTGAAACCATATGTTTTGTTTTATGGATTTTTAGCCCAAATTTTTTTAAAATTTTGATTTCTTAATTATTAAAAAAAATCATTTAAATTACCTACTTCGGTTATGTACTTAATTACTTACTAAATTTATAATAAACGTCATTGAGATTAATATATTAACCAGTTATCTAAATGCTATGCTTTCATTTTCATTAAATTCCCTAGGTCGTATAACAAATCTGAGAAGTCAAAGCTGTTTTCTATTACGTAATTGCATACGTAACGTAAAATGTTTATTTTTTTTGTTTTTATATTAATTTTAAAGTCACGTGAGACTTGAAACACACCATGAGCAAGGTTTCATGGGATACTTATGTACGTACCGAAATATTAATCATGCCCTAAGCATGTCCTCGCTAATATTTATCTAAGAAACTAACCTCCAAAAAAGTTAATGATTAAAAAACTCAATCGATATTATCGGTTTAATCGTAAAAATTATAAATTGTTTAGTTTTTTAGTTCGGTTTTCAACATTTTGGTTAGATTTATTTTAATAATTTTTCTTACTAAAAATCGGTCAATTTATTAATTAAACGGTTAATTTTTATAAATTTATAAGTTCTTATAAATTAAAATAAATCAATTAATTTTATTTAACAATATATTTTTTAATTAAATTTCAAATTCTTCGATTAATAAAAATAATCTCTTTTAATCATATTTCAAATATTTTAATTTTATTTAAATTTTTTGTTAGTTTTATAACGGTTTAATGCCGATTGAACTATTTAAACCTTCAATATCTTGTTTTACTAGTTTAACTTCCGATCTAGTTTTTAAAATATTTTTAAAAAATAATGTAGTGTTAATACTTGCTTTGACCCAAAGTTAACAGATTCAATTCCAGTCAAGATTGATTTTTCTTTTTTGAATTTTCCGATCAGTGTGAAAATTGAAATTTTCAACCAAATGGTATCATTTTTGTTTTTAATATTTAATATATTTAATTAGACTATTGAATTCAAGTTTGAGTCAAAAACTTCAGCCTTATAAACGGTCGTAAAATTTCAAACCTAAACCAAAGTCTGATCCGATCTATTATCATCTCTAAACTCGTATTAGTTACTAACACGAAGGTAAATCATATAGACATATGGAAATTAATTATAGTAGATTTTTATTTAAATAATAAAATATAATATATTAAATAAATCCTTATAAATACAATTACTTAAAAATGACAACATTTAGAAAACAAGTATAGTTAATGGTAATTTCTTTGTTGTTAATCATAATTAATAAATTAAAATATCTTAAAAATTCAAAGGGCAATATCGTAAACTAGAACAAGCTATTGGACAAAGGGCGTAAGAGGAAATTAGGGCCGTTAATGTAAATTCACACAAAACCCCAACAAATTTCTTGCATCTTCCTTTCCATCCCGGGAAATAAAGGGACCGAAACAAAAAGGACAGAGACAATAGAGACAGAGAAGGAGAGAGACCGAGTTCGGCGGTGGCGTTGCAGTTCGGCGGCGGAGCGTGAAGTTTACGTGCGCAACTTAGATTCGTACATTCTTCGAACAAACTCCTAATGCTCTCATTTCTATTCGATTAACATGTTCTTCTAGTTGATTAATAGGTAATTAGTATTATTGTTATTATTTTGTGCTCCGTCATGGTTCCGAGTTTACTTTGATCATACTCATTATTTTGTGAGAAATTTCTCGAAAACCCTAGCTGGCCATGACTGCCACACCCTCACAAGACAAACAATCTCCACGCGCCTCCGGAATCTCCTGCGATAGTGACGGTGTTAACAGTCCTCAAAAACGGAGAAACTCTCCGTCTGCTTGGGCACAAGTCGTGAGAGGAGAACACGAAACTTCCCCTACCGTTAGTCTGTCTCCGTCGTCGTCTCCACCACCATCATTGTCGTCTCTAAAGCCCGAACCATCGTCTTTTTCTGATTGTTCTTCTCCTAGTAAGACGACGTCTTCGTCGTCGGCCGCGGCGGCTGGTAATTCTGAGAGCTCCGACGGAAATAACGACAATGCCGGCAAACCGAAGAAGCCGGCTTGGAATAGGCCCTCAAATGGTGTAAATACTGAGATAAGACCAGTCATGGGAGCTACTTCATGGCCTGCTTTATCGGAATCTACTAAACCTTCTCCGAAATCAACACAAATTTCACTAGCTGAGTCTTCTGCGAAGACTAGTTCTAATGTATCACCACCTGATTCTCAGGTTTTGTTGCCATTTACTTTTTTGTATAGAAAAAGAAAAGAAAGTATTAGCTAGTTAGTGTAGGAAGTATTTATGTTTTTAGCATAAACTGAATTCAGTCACACTGTTCGAATAGTTTTCTCACAATGAAGCTAGGAACTTAATTGGACTTGCATGTTTTGACAGGGGCCTGTAATCCTAAATTCACCGCAGAAGGTAGCTACTAATAATGTAAAATCCAATTCCGCCCAAAGCCATATGTTACCAGCTCGACAAAGGTCCATGAGGCGTGGTGGGAATGGTGGTGGAGGTAGCAATAGCTTGCAAAGTGGCTTCAACCACCCTCCACCTCCTACACCACCTCCACTTCCACCATACCCTTTATTTCCAATACCTCCTGGTGGTTATAATATGGTGGCAGCATTGCCTGATCAATCTCCAAGAGAACCTCCATACAGGGCCAACCACTGGGAACCTAGAAATGTTGCGGGCTATGTACCTCAGTCATCCGTGGTGAATGACCACAGGCACTCTTCTCGGAGAAACAGTACTGGACCTCGAGGGGAAGGTACCTACCACAACAGTTTTGTTGGCAGGCGTGATCATGATCGAGGACGATATGGTAATGCTAGGGATGGTCGTGTTCAGCCACAAAGAGGTCCTTCTAGGAGCTTTACCGGGCATCCACCAAATGCAGCCACATTTGCTGCTCCCCCTCATGTCCCAACTTTTGTAAATGCCCTGCCACCGAGTAAGCGTTTCTTCTGTTCCTTTTCTTTTGTCTTATGTAACTCCTTAAGCTCGTATATGGAATTGATGGTTCTACTCTTCTATTCTTTTCAGGTATTTACTATGTCCCTACATACCCTATGGATCCGCTTGCTGTTATGCCAGTATTCCATCAGTCCCCAGTGCCTGCAGTGATGATGCCTGGTTCAGATGTTAACTTGCAGGTTATGCTAGTTAATCAGATAGAATACTATTTCAGGTATTATTGGGTGCTTGTTTTCTTTATTCATTATTTCTTATATTATTGTGTCTTTCGTTGTACTTTATTCATCCCTTGTAATATAGTGAAAATCTTATTTTCTAACTACAGCATTATTTTTTTTTTCAGTGATGCTAATTTAGTTAGAGATGAATTTTTGAAGTCAAACATGGATGAACAGGGCTGGGTCCCGATTACTTTAATAGCGGACTTTAACAGGGTAAGTGATTGATGAATGAGCTTAAGAATTGGGACCTATTCTGTTGAGAAAATTTAAGTTAATGGCGACTAATCATGTTTATCACAGAACAAAAATAACGTTTCAATAAGAAATCCCACTGATATGCAGGGTCTGGGTGACTAATCATATTTATTCTCACTCTTTATTCCTCCCAAAGTGAATTTCCCTGCTTCAATAAGCATCTAAGTTAGATTGAAAACTCAAATTTTTGTCAGAATATCTGTTTGACTGTATTATCCTACCTTAATTGGGAACTAGTTTTCTTGAAGAATTATCTGAAATTCTTCAATTTAAATTGATTTGGATAACAGAATAGATCATAATCACGTATTTATGACATCAGACTACAAACGATTAGAAGCATTCTAGCGTAGTATTGTCTCTGGATGTATGCTTCACTTGACCTTGAATTCTGAGTTTTAGATGACAATTATGCTTCTAAACTTTCAGTTATTTTTTCTTTTTTGATGTTCCTCAACATGCTATACATATATAAGGTTACTGTATCATACCTCTAATTAGACAACAAATTTCTCAGCCTTGACCAATTTCTTCTGCTGAACTTCTTTTTTCTTTCCTTTCAGTTGTTCATATTGTATTTTATATTATTTATGCTGTTGTCAGTTTCGTTTTCTTGATTGTAAAGCAGCTGCAGCTCGTTTCTTTTTCACCTCAAATGTTTCTTTACTTCTTTATCTATGAACAATCCCACTGTATCATCTCTTACCCCTAGCACAAAAAGTTAGGATAGTACAGGAAAAAGGATTTTTCTTCAATTTGCAGTTAAGATATCTTCCTTCATCATCAATAGGAATAATAGATACGGTTCTTGAAGGGAAGTTTTCATGATTCTTTCAATTATTCTTCCATGAGAGATTTAGTGACATGGTTTGTAAGTATTTGTTGGACAGTTTCTGACCTAATCAAGCTTTTTGTCTGAATATGAGGAATTATTTCTTGCTGACCTGCATTATGCATTATTGTTTCTTCACAGTTCTCATTTTCTTATGCCGAAGCTACTGCTTTGCTAGGACTTACAATCTAGAGCAAGATTATCTTTGGCCTTGTTCTAATTTTCCCTTTATCCAAAAATCTGATTAATGAAAGTGTTATCTGGTTGAGAGATATGGCTAGGGACCATCCTTGAGATGCAGATGCATATCAGGTTTTCTGGTTTTAAAGTTTACTATGCTAGTATAGCCGCAAAAACCAGAAGGAAAACCAGGTTAGGAAATGGCCATGCTATTTTAAATCTTTCTCTTTGTAAATGCGGTTCACTGTAGGAGAGAAGACTACAGTTTGCATAAGCTAACAAGCCATTACCCAACTTTGTGCCATAAATGTGAGATTTTGATTGTGGAAGAATATAATTCACATGTATATGTATATATGTATGTATATGTATATGTATATGTATGGATATACCTTTTCCCTTTTCTTTATAAGATTTTTTACTTAAAAGGCAAATTATTTCTGTTCCCCAGTTGTATGTTATGTCGAATGCATTTTGCATGCAGATTTGAAAATTGCATTTTAACCATTTCATACTAAGTTTGTCTAATTGCTTGAAACCTTTGTAGTTTTTGAACCCTTTTCTCATATGCAAGTAGGTCATGTCCGGTTTATTTGAGTTTGAGTTTCAGTCTTCACCATGCGATGGTTTAGTGTCAGTTTATCCCAATCTGTATGTTGAGTAGGACCACTTAATTGATTAGGTTCTTTATGTCTATGGGAAGTAATAAAGCTACGATAATTGCAGCACTCAGCTAACTATGTGGACATTTATGGGCTGCCCTTCACCTCTTGGGTAGGATTGAGAGAATTTGCTCTTAAAAATGCCAATTATATTTATACCTTTAGATTGAAGTATCTGGCTGTAACCAATCAAATCAAAATTTTGGTGGATGAACTAACGATCTTAAAGGTACGACATTGAGTCCTAGAAAAGTGAGTTTGGGTATGGTTCCATCTAATATGTATGTGGGTTTCATGTACTTATTTTCTCCATTTTAAGCAGTAATAAACAAGTTAGCATGTGGTATGTTCTGTTTAGCTGTTTCTTATGCTTGCCCTATGGAAATTAATAGTCGGCGGAGAATATATAAATCTGTAATTTGCTTGCAAGTCCAATATGTTCTTCGCCCTTGTTTTGTAGGTTAAGAGTATGACAGTTGATCTTCAGTTAATATTGGAATCATTACGGACATCCACTGTTTTGGAAGTACAGGTACCCTCGTTTCCATTCGGTTAAATTTAAGACCATAGTATTGAAAGGTATTGAATGACCCTTTGTATAATACTGAATCATAAAAGATTTGATTCAGGAGGATAAAGTGAGAAGGCGTAATGATTGGATGAAATGGATACCTAACAAATCTACCAGCGATTCAAGTTATGATATGCTGTCAACTTCCTTGCAAAAGATCGCAGTTGATGATGTTCAGCACTCTAATCAAGATGGTACGGCGACCTACTCATCCCCACAGTCAGAGGATCAATTACGGAGGTGACGTTGTGGTTAGTAATATATCGAAGGAGGTTATTAATATGAGAGACTTGTCACTGTTAAATTCAAGAGCACCATCTTTCTGTCTGGAGCATCTGTTATCAGAAATGAATGAAAGGCTTCTATGGAAGGAGCATTATTAATTATTTGTCAAATTGCTATAGCTGTTTTTGACAGGAGCTGATGAGGTGCATAAGAGAAAACAAAATAAGAAACATAACCTTTTATCAGCAAAGAGAAAAACAAAAGACAAAAGGAATAGGCCATTGTCTCGCCTGGATTTGTAAGGTTTATTTATGTTTTTGTATAGAGATTGATCCTCGGTTTGAATGATTTATTTTTCTTGTTCGTTTCCTCCCTCGTATTTTTATTGTCCATCCTTCAAGCTACGGAGCGTTCATCTCCTTAAAGAACGCCTTTATTTGTGAGCTTTTGAAATGATTAATGGCTTCCTCTATCTCCTTACGATGCGTCTTCCTAGAAATATGGTTTACAGGACCTAGTCACATATCAGTTCTCCCGTGAGAATTGGACCTTGCATGATATCATATGCATAGAAAAGTTGGGTCTGAGTTCTCTTGATTAGGTGTGCCTTGTGGGCTAGACCCTACATGGAAAGTCAAGAGTCATCGGAATCTAATCTTGGTTCGTCTTTCGTGAATTGGTGTCTTGGTTGTAAGTTAATGAACTCTCTGTTCTGAGTGGACGATATCAGTAAATATGATTCCAGTAAGAATTCGTATCCATGGTGATGAAATGTGACTGCAAAGTGATTCTGGTTTTTGGAGTTTATAATTGTGGGAAATCTATGAAAAACATAGAGAGCTTCTGCCAGCTGCTTGTATCACACGTCATCTGACAAGACACCTTCTGACTCTTCCGCTTCTTATTATGGCCATTACAGTGAATAGAGGATGGATATATTCGCAAGATCTTCGCTCAGATTAGCGGAGAATCTAGCGTACCTTAAGATAAGATGAAAAACGTCAGACTCTATGGTACGATTGAACATTTAATTTCCTAGCTGTTAAGTGATAAACCCTTTTTCTTTTACTTCTTCTCACTATTCAAAATCAAAATATATTTAATCTCACAAGAAAACAGCAAACAATAGAATTTCATATATTTTGACTTCAGTAAATTTGCTTGAAGGTTGAACTTTGAACTTTGAATAGGAATTTATCTTTTTATAAATTGATTTTGTTCTGAAGTTGACCATAACGAGATTCATGAAGCAGACGTTTCTTTTGAGATACGATTCTTCAGGTTCGATTCTCGTGCTTGGCGTGGTCCTCAGTTCTGTTGTGTAGACCCTGCAGTGGTAATCTCTATTGCACAAGGATAATTATGGGATCATGCTTTGTATTTTCTTAAAGCTGAAACGATCAGTGTGCAAGTAGATGTGAAGTTTCGCTAAATTTGTGAAGTTTAACTTTTTTCCTGTTTCCTATAATGAGGACAGTTAGTTAATCAATTGCTACGCAGTTTAAGCGTTACAGAGACAATAACCACACAAATAGTTAGTCAATAGTTGCACAAGAATGTAGAGTTAGATATTTTCCCAGGTTAGTAACATAGTGTGGTTACTTTTTCTTATTACCTTTTTTCAAGCTTTTTTTTCAAGAGCAGATGCAGAAGGTTTCGTTTAAAACTAAAGTTAATTCTCGGTTAGTTCCAAGGAATTGACTACATAGTACATATTATTGCAGCCACAATGAATCACTAGATATCCCTAGTTTCCGTCTTCCTACTTGGATTTCACATCCTTGAGGCCTGGAAACATGCTACCATCTTCTTCGGGGACCGAACATAGCAACAACAGAATCTGTTGTTCACCTTCATATTCAACATCTGCATGTGTGAATCTTCCACCGTTCTCTCAATCTTCAGGAATAACGTCATCAAGCAGAAAGTCCATGGAAGAAGTTTGGGAAGATATAAACTTGGCTTCTCTACAAGATCACACCAATAACTACTACTCCACAAGAACACACACCAACAGCTCTTCTCCTGGTATCATTCTTCAGGATTTCTTGGCAAAGCCTTTGGAACAGCCATCGATGGTTGCTTCTGTTAAGCTCTCGTCGAACCAGGGTTCAGATTTCTTTGGTTGTTCGGAGCCTCCACTTCCAGCCACTGTTTTGAGCTTGAAATCTGGGGCTGATCTTGAGTTTCTTGAAAGTACTGGGAGGACTATAGTCCCTGAAGGTGTTTGTACAGCCTCTTTTGATTCTTCTTTGGATTGTTCTTTAGATGGTTTGGGTGCTTTGTCCTGTTCCTGTTGCAAAAAACGGGCTTTCGAAAATGGTGATAATTCTGGTGATCGGAGACATAAACGGATGATCAAGAACAGAGAATCGGCTGCTCGGTCCAGAGCTAGAAAGCAGGAATATTTCTGTCTCTCTTTCTCATCGACACCATTCAGTAAAGATTCATGCAACAAATCGTGTTAAAGTTTTGATCATGACATGCCGCTAAAATGTTGTTGGTCTCATTTTTCTTTTTGAAAACGTTTGCAGGCTTACACTAGTGAATTAGAACTTGAAGTTGCTCATTTACTGGAAGAGAATGCGAAGCTTAGAAGACAGCAAGAAAAGGTTACTAATACTAGTGGGGGGAATAGTGCTTTATGATTTTTTTTTCCTTGTCTGATCTTTATCTTTTCCTTTAGAAATGATTGTTATGCTTGTGAATTGCCGCTATTGCAGTTTTTGGCAGCTACTGCTCAGCTTCCTAAAAAACATACTCTCTATCGAACATCAACAGCTCCATTTTGAGAAGTAAGGATTAGTTTTTCTATTAAAAATTTCCTTCCCTCTTTCGTCACTGCAAACTTCCAAAATTCCCATGAATAGATTGAATTTATGGCATGGCTTGATATTTTTCCAGATACATCTCCATCAACCTTTTTTTCAAGAGACCAGAGAAGAAAGGACAAAGTGTTGTTGGATCCCAAGGTTGGGATATTATTTTCCTTTTCTTTCTATATCTTATCCTATCAACGTCTTGCCTTCGTGTCCATTCTTGTCTTCTCGGCCATGGAACCTTTTCTTTATCTCCTTTCCCTCGACTGAAACAGCATTTTTACTGGTTTTGTTTGCCTATTTTAAGTATACGGTAAAGATTGGACTTTGTTTTAAGCTTTATTATATCCATGTCCCAAGCAACTGTTAACCTTACTTATCCTTTTCACCTTTTCTCATGATTAGCATCATTGTGTTCCATGATAAGCAAGTGGATATTATAATTCTCCGCTTAATATTCTTTAGACTGTTTAGTCTTAATATGATTCAACGCAATATTATATTTGTCAAAAGTTTACTTATTTCAGAGCTGACAACATCCTTGTGTTTATTACTTGGTACCCTTCGGTCCAGTCCATATTTACATTAATGGAAAGAGAGGTGGTTGGTTCAAATGTAGAATAGTACTACCATTCTTTCTTTGTGGACCATTATTCTGGGAATCTATGCCTTCTTTACTCTTGTCTTAAACAAGATGTACACGTTCTAAGTATCTATTTGACAACTTGGGAAACAAAACTTGTATAATTTAGGTGTCGTTTTGTTTCTATTCAAAAGATGTGTTTGGTATTCTCTAAAAGAGGAAAATTAGACTACTGATTAGTTAGAACAATGAGGGCTTTACTCCCAATTTGGGATTTTGTCTGTTTGGGCACCTATGCTGATTTAAGAATACTGAAGAAATTAGATTGCTGAAAGGAAAAGAAGTTGTTATCACTTATTATTTCTGTTAGTGGATACAGACAAACTTTTGTGGTAAGAGATTGACATTGTCTTTTTAAGGTTAGTTGACGTATTATCTTCGATCATGTCAATAATTATAATTCTAGCACTTAGATTGACATATGTAGTAGTGACCGTTTATGTCCAAATTAGGATGGATGGTTTGTTTGGAATGGGTGGAGACTGGAGCGGTGGTTTAGTTTCAATGTTCACGTGATCAGTGGGCCACTAATTGTACCCTGAAATTCAACATCAGGAAAGCATCTGATTTCTTGCCCTCGAAACTGCAACAGCTAATAATTGAACCTTTTTCTTTTCGTCTTTTGTTTGGGCCCTCCTTTATCTCCCTGAAAATGGCGTTCACTTGGTGAGCCATTTTGGGAATTTAGCATTTGGAAATGGTTTGTATCGGATCTTTGTTTTTTTGGGTTATGATATTTTTATCATATTTTATTAAATCTTATTTATACATTTACGTGGATTTTATATAAATATATATTTGAATTTTTATTAGTAATACCTGGTTTTTTAATGAAAAAATCTATACTTGCCATTTTTTTGGATGTGTTATAAAATAAATATTTCGATAAACACAGTAACTTACTAACAGGTAGGAAAGCAAACCTTACAAAAACTTAAGGTTTTGTTGGAGTTGCTCAACCATTACCAAATACTAAATTTCATATATATGTATGCATGTATATGTTTGAGTTGAGATAAACATTGTCAAGAATTGGTAATAGACATATATGTTTGAATTTAGTGGTCATCAACTTGCAAGTTGTTAGGTATGTCAATGGGTCTGGCCAGGGTCGGGCTACCCTTGGCTCGGCCTAACTCAGCCTCGGTCATAGCAGGCTACGAGTTGGCTCGTGGCCCACGCAGGCAAGGATGGGCTGGCCAACAGCCCAACCTGTCTATAATTTTAAAAAAATAAAAACGATGTCATTTTAAATAAAATGATATCGTTTTAAAACAATGTTGTTTCAAGAGAAGTGAGCGGGTCATGGGTCGGCCGGGTTTGACCA
>JANIIA010000002.1:751758-763838 GCA_027478495.1 Erythroxylum alaternifolium
GTACCAAATGAGTATTAAACAAAGTGGAAGACTTTGGTTATTGATTTTCTGTACATGATGTCGATGGGTTTTAAAAAATATATATATATATGTATACCGAGTTTTAAATTGTTAAGTGATGTGACACGCCACCCTCACAGGGTACTGATCCAGATATCACTATCGATATTGGGTTCGGGTTCAGCGGGAGTGGGGTGCTACAAGTATAGTGTTACATAGAAGATAGTATGTTGAATTAGTAATATCTGGCTGTCATGATCCTTATTAGTATAATACTTGATTATGAATAATAATGATATCGATTTTTGTGAATGATAACCATTGTATATTATGATTGCATGAATTACTAATTTAATAGAATGCATAAAATCACATGTGTCAAGTGAAAAATGTTATAAACTAATCCTTTAAATGACTCATGTGTTAAAAGGTTGTTAAGAGATGTAATTATTTAATAAATGGGCCTTTAGATTTTTGGCCGGTTATGATGGGGAGTTTTAAAACTGATTGATAGTTATTAGTTTATTAAGAGGATTAGGGATTTGTATTTGTCTAATAATAAGTTTTTGTCTTCTCATAAAACATCATCATAAAAGAAAGTGAGCTGGTTAGTATTTATAAATTTTATCAATGTGTTAGAATAAAATTATGATCATAATTGAATATTTGTGAGTTTCATGAATTTCTAAATCATGTTATGTTTATGAGAATTATGCTTGCATTAAAAATATTATGTTTAATTTTACAGCATAATAATATTTTAATTTAATAAATTGAAGTCTATTTTTTAACCTATCATTTGTTAGTTATGAATTGAATTATAAAATTATGTATATATTGTTTTTAGTTTAATACTTGAAAAAGCATTTATATTCTTTACAATTTATGATATAAGAATTTGGTACAATCAAAATAATCAATATCGGCTAATCGCCTAATTACCATATCCAGAAAAATTAAGTGACCAGATAATTATTCCCTTTTGAAAGAGAAGATAATTAATTTCTTTAGAAGTTGTCATTTTGCGAGTAAAGGGTGAACTTTCGTTCGCAGCAAGAAAGATCCTATTCAGTTTTATCAAAGCGATGTGACTCTTGAGTTCTGATGCTTTTGTGGTTGAGTTAATTAAAAATGAAACTGGAAGGTAAAGAGAATGAGTTAATTAATATAAGTGGTAACTTGGTCGATGAGAAGGAGAATCTTGGAGTAACCAGTAAATTAGGTTTTCTAAACCCAAACCTAGATCGTCATCTTCGTTTAATCTAAATTAGGTTTTCTGAATAAAATTTGTGCATTTGTTTTTATGAGAGCAGAAACTCATCGAAGCATCGTTAAGATAGCAAAGGATATTACAGAGCATAGTTGTTCATGTTCCTTCGCACATACGAGAAAGGGCCACATCATTGTCTTTAGAAACTGAACGAAGGTAACAATACTTTCATATATTTTGATGCAATTTTAATGGATTTTTGTGATCCAATGTTTTAAATTGAATTGTACCATTTGGTTTTGTAGTGGCACCAAAGGTGTGCATTTTCAATAGTACTTTCTGAAGTTTGTGTATCAAAAATCACTTGTTTCGATCATTTCCAGGAGAAAGGGTGAGATGCTAGCTATGAACTTTCCTTACTTGTTTTTGTGTTCTTTGATGCTCACATAAATTTAACTGCACTTCAAATTTCTTACTGCAGATAAGATTGAAGAAAGAACAAGAGGAGAAGGAGCTGAAGAGAAAGGAAAAAGTTGAAGCTCACTAGTATACTATGATAAAGGTTAATATTTTGTGATTTCCTGAAACTTCTTTTTTTACTTTCATCTTTCTTGATTTACAATGGCTGTATAGACTCACTATTAGGGCATAAATGCGAACGCACAATTGTATGTTATTATAAATATTTGAAAGTCACCAATTCAGTTGTTCTTTGCAGTTTTACGTTGCACGTACGGAGGATCTGTTTGAACAGATTAGGAAAGATATATACTTTAATCTTGTAGATCATGATAAAGTTCGTAGTTTCTGTAGACACTTTTAACCTTTTTAAGGTGCTCCTTAATTTCTTTCTAGTTCTTAGATTTGCATTCTCATTAATACTTCATTTCAGATCCAATATTGGGACCTTTGTGCTAAATTTACAGCCTAAATAACACATGATGGTTTTGCTTTTATAGATAAAGATGAGAGTGCAAGGAGTCATGCATCAAATGTCGTTATCCAAATATTTGATGTCCACCACTAGGTAACTTTTAAGAAATGTCTTAGCTAAAATAAACATGTACGTTGGTGGATTCAATTCTTCCTCACTTGCTCTAGAAAACCGACAAGAATTCAGTGGATATTTGCTTAACTCTTAACTATACTATTAATTGCACAACGAATTGGTTTCTATTATGAAAATTTCTATGACTTATTATAAACGCATGATCTACTATGATTTTGTCTATAAATTTCACCATATTTAAGACAACTATCTCATAACAGTAACTTTGCTTTTTTTTCTGCCCTTTTCACTATTTATCTTACCTCTTTACTTAAATATGCTTTTGCATGTGTTCGATACACGATAAATATACAACAAACAACTTATAGATATTATCCAAGTAAATTCTATTTTGTAAATTTTATTTCAAACGGCATTACAGTTTGAAGATCTCACTGCGCAATTGCGCAGTGATCACCTGCTAGTTCTTATCAAAGGAATGAATCAAGTTCCATTTACCCGAGTTCAAGAAACACAATCATTCGAAACAAATGAACTAAATTATGTTTGACCAAACTCCAACCCTGGTCCGAACCTGAAATTTTTTCCGTTTGGACCGTCGCTACTCCTTTCCAAGTGTATGTCCGCTTCTAAATGCCTCACTCTTGTCAGTTCCTCGGCAAGTTTCTTAAGGTAATCTACATTCATAGGAGTTTCCTAACGCAATATTGGCATGGATCATTCCACTTTGGAGACCCTTTTTAGTGGAGGATCACGAAAAGCCAAGCACAGCAAGTTATTGAAGTTCCCACAACATAATTTAAAAGCACGGTACCATAAACGAACAGCGTACTTATCATATTACATGATGGAAGGTCAGTGTTTAGGTGTGGGAACATCTTGAAAGTAAAATAACAAATTGTTTGCATTACAGTAACCGGAACAGCCAAGTGCAAAAGATAAAATAAGGAACTAGAAGATATCACAAATGTTCTTTGCCATGACTTACTCAAAGGCCCATTGGTTCTCTCGGCGAACCTCCTCCTCTTCTTCAGGTGTAAAATCATTCTTGATGCTGAAATTCCTGCGGATCTCCTCAGGAGTTTTGCCCTTGATCATGTCTGCAACCGTTTGACAAGTGAGATCCAGCAAACTCTTTATGTTCAGATAATTTGCAGCCTGAAAGCAAGGAAAAGTTGCAATCAGTGTGACACCTTTCATTCTAATCACGCATACAAAGGCCAAAGCAATGGCTGTATAATACTGCATTAATATATTGCTGTCTTCTGTTGCACCCATCGGACTCATATACGCACAAAATAAGGGAGTGCAGAAAGTTGCACAAACTAAACAACAAATAAGATTGAGGCCTCTTAATCCCTATTGCAAGAAGCTCATGCTCTCAGCATGCCCTTGCCCCTTAGTTTTGACAGCTGTACGGAGGCTTCGATTTAGGGAAGTGATAACTTAACCATCACTGGAAGTGATTGTTTGAGATCCGTTACATTATAGATCCTCCACAGCACACAAGTTATGCCACAGGTAGCAATCATAATAGCAGAAAGATTTTAGGAGTATCAATTCACAGACATTAGTACTTATGTCAGAGCAAGTTTGGAAGTTAGTGGTCTCAGAAAAAGAAAGCAGGGAAACTTTGCCTTTGCATAGTTGCCAGATCCATTTCCATTTTCTCTAAAGTGATGTAAGGGATACTTCAACTGCATTTATCTGGAAGACATTTTACCATTCATCAAACAGGTGATGGCATTTCATGTAGCTTCTTCCAACTTGAACCCACCATGCATAGGGGATTCACATGAGGAAGCAATATAACTTTTCTTTTATTCCATTACTTCTGTAAGGTTATATGATAATATCTATCATCTCTGATCTGTAGCTCAAAAAAATAAAATAAGAGTTTAATATATTACTCTTTAAAGTTCAAGAAGACACCAAAAGATCACTGCTGAACTTAACCATATCCAGGTCGATCAGAGAAGCAATTTAGGTAATAAAAACTAAAATAGAAGTTGAGTAATAAAGACAAAAATAAGCATTTAATATATAGAACGCAGGAAGTTCAATGAGATACCAAAAAATTAGCCACAAACTTAACCATATCCCAGCCAATCATAGAAGCATGTTAATTAACTAAATAAAAACAATCATTTAATAAACAGCTGTTAAAGTTCAATGAGATACCCAAAACTAGCCCCGAACTTAACCACATCAGGCCAATCAAAGAAACAAGTTCAAAAATACAAAGATAAGCATTGAACATACAACTTTCAAATTTCAAAGAGATGCCCAAAAGCATAGCTAAACATAAGCATATCAAGGCGGATCAAAGTCGCTAGCTTTTTAACAGATATAAGTTAAGCATAGTATACAAATATTAAATTTTAAACCAGTTTCCAAAAATTCACTTCCAAATTCAACCATATTGGTCCAAACCTATAAAAAGCAAGTAAATCAAAAACTTTCCAAAAGATTTCTTAACTTGCCTCTAAAGTTGCAGACAATAAAGCTCAAAATGCAGAGAAGTTGTTCGAGCAATGCCTTGAAATGACTAACTTAGAACACATTCGATGAACAAAGCCCACAGCAGTGCATCTAACGTAATGCTTGAACTTCTAGGGTTTTGTCTTTGTACCTTCAGGGCTAGGTCCCATAGGCTACAGGTGACAAGATTGAAACTTCCTAATTCAACAAAATGAGTTCTCAATTTCTCTTCCCCAATCCAACAAATTCATCTTCCAACTAATTAGAGAAAACTTACTATTTTCTTTTTTTAGAAAAAAAAAAGAAAGTAGTAAAATCACTATACCTAAGAAACTTACAAGCTGATTACCATATTCTCATAGCAATGCTCCCTAATAACCAAAAAAGGATCAAACACCACACAATTTACTAAATCAAGCTAAAACCCCTCAACATTCAGACGGAGAACAAAACAAGATCACAAACCCTAACACGCAGTCCACCAAATCAACATCCAAAATTCAATATTCGAATCCGAAAAGAAAAAGGAAACAACAACAAAGAAAAAACAAATAAATCGAACGAACCAGGATAAGATCGAAGAGGGTAGCCTGATCAACTTTGACGAACTCGACATCCCAAGCCTTCAGTTCGTCGTCAACGGGGGATGAGGAGGAGCGATCGTCAGACTTAGGAGTCTCCACATGCTTCTTACAATACTCGATGACCTTAGAAAGGATCTTGCTGGTGACATTGGGGAGAGGGATGCCGTTGTCAGCGCAGTCATCTTCGATCATATGCTTTATTGTCTGAGATTCGAGCGCCACCGCCTCGTCGACCTCGAAGGTCTCGCCGTCTGAGCTCTTCAGAGTGATCTTTCTGGTGTTAGACATGCTTGTTCTTTGGTCTATCTGATCTAATTCAGAACAGAGAACGTGAAACCCAACTGCTTTTAAAGACAGATAAGGTCGGAAGTTGGGTTTAGGTGTTTGGTAATAATTAATTTTCTTTGTTTAATTCTTCACACCTCCACTGTCCTATTCTGTATCTCAAAAATTTATATTTTTATTTTTTGATAAACAATTACCAATTTTTTAATATATGTGTGTGTGTGTGTAATTTTAAAAATTAAAAATAAATATTTTGAAATGATAAATTATATTTTGAAACTTTTATCCCTTTCATACAATTTGAACTAGAAAAACTGATTGCCGTTGAAATTGTGTGACTATCTGAAGTATCCACAACACAAAGCTTCCATGATTAATCATGCCACTTTCACTTGTGACCAAATGAGGGATCCCTGAGCAGTAAAACGACATTTAAATAAACTTTTTCTGTTGACTTCGGGTTGATCTTAGTCCCGACCCTTTTGCTGTTCCTACTAAGACTTTGCTTATCATGCATAAATTATGAGTTCAGAATACCCAAGATTAGGGATCGATGAGGTTAGGAGCACAAGTAACCTTGCTTGATTTGCCCAGTCAGAGCCAAAAGAATTCTCAGCTGTGACAGTGATCAATGAATCACATAAACCATACAGATGAAAAGAATTTTCATGTCACAACCTTCAGAAGGTCCAATGAGACTGAAGTGTGAGGCCAAATAGTACGGCATTACCATCAATTGCATAAGTAACACCAGGTTTCAAGTTGAATTTTTTGGACATATTCAACTTCAAGTAAGTTTCAGCCTGAATACGACTCAATCTGTTAGGAGTTTCAGTCATCCCACTAAGACTCAAACCCCATCCAAATTCATCCTCTGATTCATCAAACACGTTGACAGCCCATTGGACTTGCCTGCAATTACAATTTTTCATCTCAATCCAACCATCGATTCCGGTATACTCGTCAAAATTTTTCTCCAGCTTCAAAGAAACGGAACCAGTTGACACCCTTTCATGAGCGTTAATTCCCAGTGTTGGAACAGATGGTCCACCAGATGTGTCAGAAGCTTTAAAATGTTGAAGAAATTCTACAGGAAAGATGAGAGCTCCAAAACTTAAATGCGGACTTCTTGATTTACGTACTTGGTGGAGACCTGAAAGTGAAAGCTTTATCCCTACAGGAAGTTGCAAGATAATTTGGCCGAAAGAGTTGAAGCAATTTCCATGTGTGATATCAGGAGGCTGCATTCTCGGAACAGAAACAGAATGAGCCATTGAAGCCATGATGTTTGATTTCCTCACTAACACTCCAACAGCGCTACCATTATGCTCGTTCAAAAGAGGAGGCCCGGCAGAGGCATGATTACATAGGCGCTTTCTCTGCCAGATAAGAGAAACATTAAACATCTGTCAACTAACTATACTGGAAACATCACCATGTTTGATAACGTGGTTGACTGAGATGCATTTCTGAAGAATGAAGATGCTAAAAGAGTTTTCTTAAGATCAGTTAGATTCCAAAGTAAAAAACAGGTATGTTAGTTGCTTCTGAATAATCCAACCAAGTTTAGCTGACATCCTGTTAGTGATTCTAATGCCTAACAATACAACAGTCGACAAACATTAGAGAAAAATTTATATAACGAACAGCTTTACTTATAACTACCTTGGAGGAATTTGTTTTAATTCCAAAATCCCGGAATTGAGCTCCAACTGGGACAGCAATAGCTGAAAGCCAGTCAGTAATACTTCCTACATATAGCAATTTTTCTAAAGAAAGTGTGTTTCCAGAGAAATCATCATTATAACCCGAGCCCTTTTGACTGGACACAAACTCCGCTATAAGGGTATCCTTTTCTCGTATATTTGTTTCAAAGGTTAACCTTGACAGAATTCCGGCTCTGAGTCCTGCCCTGTCAAGAGCATCAAAATGCTCCTGATCAATATCTCCCAACATTAATATGGTCCCCATTACATCAACCTCTCCCCTTACATGAGTACTAGTTTCTTGAAATAGACTTCCCTTGGAAATCTTATAGAAAGAGAGCATTCTCTCAACCTTGTCTTGCCTGTCTCTAAGTTTCATCAGATCTGAAAAGGCTTCTCGTTGCAAACGCTTTAAAATCTCAATCTGAAACAATAAAACAGAAAGAGCAGTAAGGCTTCATTGTATAGCCCGGTATTACATATAGAACCATTAAATTTGTCAAGGCAGAGTTATAATCACAAATTCCATAAATAAAACCAGATAAAGTCATAGAACAAACTAAAGGTTGATATAACAGGTTATGCATCTAAGAAAGGAGAAAAAGCATAAGCTACCTCGTCGATCAATCCAGTTCTTATATAAGAGACTATTCTGACAATCAACCCACCAATATGACAGAAAACAAAGTAATACCCCTTCATGGGAAACAACAAATACAGCATATTTGTACATTTTAGGGCAACTAAAAGCTGCTCGCATTGTCTGTTATCTTGAAGTCCGAATGACAGAATTCTCCCAAGTCAACCACACTAAAATAAAACCCACTCGAGATTCACAGGATTACGGGTCTGGTTTTAAAACGTAGCAGGGAATATCTTCTGAGTTTTCACAATGTGGGGAACTTAAAGCAAACTACATTGCTTTGACAGTTTTGACACATTTAACCAATAAAGGTGAGGTCTAAATGAAGATGCAGTTTCTAAGGATTGACGTACTGCGTAGAAGGGTCAACCAGAATATTTCATTAACAGGGTCGCAGTGAAAGCCCCATCACCATCTAGAACACCTTATAAAATAAGATGTCAGTTATCTCTTCAAGATTCGGGGAGTTTATATATCAAAAACCACCTAAACGAACTAGTTAAAGATTGAAATTTCCATTTACTACTAGCTAAAATGCTCAAGAGGTACCATATAAATGACAACTTAGAAATTAGGAAGAATCAGTCCCTCTTTCAGCCAAAGAAACCGCAATTGGGCGACCGCTCGATTACACAAGCATCTGAAAGAACTTCAAGAACATAAACACTAAAGGTATGGCGATCGATCAAGAAGAAACAAGAATTGCATATTGAACTTTTAAAAAAAAAAACTTCTCATCTCCACTGCAAACATCACTTTTTCTTTCTCCTGCTTTCACGATTGAATTAAGAGTTCATAACCCAAAAGGAAAATGCCACCCACTTCCACAATAGACTACTATAAGCACACACACATGAAAAGAACTTGGCAGTTCTGAATGTATCAGAAAGAAAAAAGGGAACAAATCAATATTACCGGATTGCGGCGATGAACAAGACCGTTGATGAATTCTTGGCTGGATTTAGCAAACCTTTTAAACGTTTCCACTGCAGAAGCCACCGGATCCATTTCTCAGCGATTAAAATGAAGAAAGAATCACCAAACACAAAACCCTCAATTTGGATTTCCCGAGCGGGAACATCTGAAGCATTAATCAACTGAAAACGGAGCTAAGTGTTTTTACTTTTTAGGAGTAGCGACTCTTTCATAATTTTCAGACAGTTATACCCTTATCTATCCACCGTTTCATCTTTCAGTAATAACCAAGAACTCTCAAGTTGAGGAGGCATGAAAGGTAAGTGCTTATGTTAAAAATATACTTTTTATAATATTATAATGTAATATTAAAAATTGTTAATAATAATTAATAACATGTTTTTCATAAGTTAAAATAATAAAATTAATTTCTAAATACATAAAAGTCTAGGTAAGATTTGTGCTTGTTAATTTTTTAAAAGACAAAAGATATATAATTCTTGATAAAATTAATTTCTAAATAAATAAAGGTCTTATATTTGAATCCTCCTATTTACACTCTCTCGATCGAATATGCTATACAAGGCTTGCCTAATGTAGAGTATTCGGTTAATGTGATTTGCAGGCTATTGTATTAATCAAAAAATTTACTCAGTGCGTATCTAAAAAGATAACGACTACTAGTTTCTCTGTTTTAAAAAAAAAAGTTTGAAAGATTAAGGTAGTATTAAACAATCATAACATGGATTAAAGATTGAATAAAATTAAATAATTAAAAAATTGTCCCATCCATCGAATAATTTGAAGTTTAATTAAAAAATGAGACTGTTAAATAAAAATTAATTAATTAATTTTAATTTATAAAATCAATTAGTTTAAAATTTTCATTAATTATTTAATAAAAAAGGGTTATCGAAATAAATCTAACCAAAAAATTAATAAATAAACTTATAAATTGACTGATTCAAGATTTTTAGTGTTAAATATACTAAATTTGATTTTTTTAATCACCAATTTTATACGAAAAATGTCATATGTTTGTATTAATATGGGCTGAAAGAATCAAAGTCTTTTCTTAAGGCCCAAACTGGTATCTCTATGGCCTAAATAGAAACTCTTGAGGCCTTTTATGGAAGTTAATAGCCCAATTCATTGGGCTAAGTTTAGTTAGATGTTTTCAGAAATAGAAATTTGTTAAAGTAGAATACACTTAATTTTCTAAAAAAATGTTTTAATGGTAAGGTTATTTTTTTATAACAAAATGTTTCGGGTTTGAATAACGAAAATAACTCCTTTGTAAAACGTAAAATTTTGACAATAACCTTATATAAAATTACAGTCATTTATTTTTATAGGCCTTTTTTAATAATATCAAATTATTTTTGAATCATATAAATTAACTAAATTAAGTATATTTTTTATTTTCTCCTACATTATTTCAATTTTCACAACAATTAGTATAATATTATAACATCAAATCAATATTTTGTATTGAAATTAGTATTTAATTTTAATACTTAATTCATTAAATAATTTATTCAAAATACATTATTGTGCTAAATATTGATTTAATGTTAGTTAGGAATAAAATTGCGTATTATTAAATCTTCCAAAACTTTACATATTAGTAAGATTTTTACTGGTATTATTGTTTACATTTTTATGTTAAAAATAATACCCACGAGGATTATAGTGGAGCAGCACGGGCTCCTCCGTCCTTAACCAAGGCCTCAAATTCGAGTCTTAAGAATAGAATCGTTTTAAAAACTGATGAAGGAAAACTTTGTTACCCAAAAAAGGTCCTACTTGGCTCGAATTAAAATTATTCGATTGCTCATGTGGTGCTGAATATATGGTGGTTTAATAAAAAAATAATATTTTGTAGTGAAACTATTATTTAATTTTAAACGCTTAGAATTCTCAAATAAATTTTGTGATACAGAGAATTTGCCTGAATTGATTATACATATATTTATTTATGAGAAATTGCTAATAAAAGCAGTGAAAGACCTCAACAAAACTGAGGAAACTCTCTTAACTAAACGAAACTGTTCACATATTTTTTAAGAAGGTTAGTGACCAGTAGCTTATAGGCTGTCTCTGTGGGGTGAAAGCCATCCCAGAACACGTATTTAGATGCATCAGGACACGTGTGTGGACTGAATTTGTTGCAAAAAACTGCTGCTTCTAGCAATCCTGTACCGCAACATCCTTTATCTCCAAATTCAAATCCTGAAAGGAACAAGAACAAGACACAGTAGTTTGAGAAACAGAAGAAACAACCTTACCTTAAAAACAAGTTAAGAAACGAACCGTAAGATCGGTAGTTTTTTATGAGATCTAATAAGGGCGTGTACACATCAATATAGACCACTTTTGCAGAAGGCAAACTGCTCCTTAGAGAATCCATCGCTTTGGATAGCTTGGAGTTGAAGAGCTGTGATGCTTGATTGTACATTTCGTTGCACTCCCTCGTTATTCCTCCGGCCAATGTTCTCGTCGACGGCACACAACCAAGCGGCGGTGCCCCAAAGACGCCTATTCTAAAAGTCCCAAGTCCGTACAACTCCTTCATTTATCCAACAGAACTTGTTAATTACAACCCTTTTTGTGTTTCTGTTTTTAGTGGTGTTTATGGTCTAAAACAATATTTAAAACTTAGGGATGTATAATATTTATTAGAAATAAAAATAATTTAATCAATATTTCAAAATTATTATAAAAATTATTAAAATGATAATTATGTAATTGAATTCTATTTTAGATTATGAATATAATTTAGAATTTTACAATTGTAATTGAGTGCCTTATCATTATTTAATATAAGAATTCAACTATATGATCAGTAATATTGTAATTACCATCAACTAATATTATTTAAATACCCTAATAAATAATTTATAAAATACAGAGATAATTTAGATAAATGGACTAATCATATTCATATTATTTGGTTATTTCGTATTTAGCTTCACTTTAGTGTAAGAGTCATATTTATATTTTTAGATATTTCCAGTAATTTCTTTTTAAAAAAAACCTAAAAAACCTTACCTTAACGAAGTTGGTGGCAGAAGCCACCAACAGGTCAGTGTAGGATGATATATCGTAGTGAGCTGCTCTAATACGAGAAGTGTAATATGTAGTATCAATGTCATTGCTGCTTTGCACCACCACAACTACTGCTTTCTCTAGCAAAAACCTTGTCTTTTCATCTCCGATTAGTCCTCTGACCTTCTCTATGTACTCT
>JANIIA010000002.1:763938-784853 GCA_027478495.1 Erythroxylum alaternifolium
TAAATATTATATAAAAGATTAAAATAAATTTAAATAAAATAATTTATTTTTAAGTTTAATTTAATGTATAATTATTAGTAGTAATAAAAATATTTATTTTATTTTAAAATTTAAAATTAAAAAATCACAATAAAAGTTTAACTAATAATTAATTTTAAAAACTTTGAAAGAAAGATGGGAGAGAGGGGGGAGATTTTTTAAAAAAATTTTGAAAATTTTGCAAAAAAGTCCCTAAATTTTTAAAAATTTTGAGTACTGGACGGTATTGACCAGTGTTATAGGTACTGGCCGGTACCGACCAGTATTTATACCCGGTATCCAAAATGTCGGTATCGTTCTATTTTTTAGCCGGTACGGTACCGTCCGGCCGGTATCGGCCGGTATAGAACGGTACCCTTAACAATACTTAAAATAGGCATATACATATGCTTCTGCTTCATCCAATTATAACGGGTAAATCTCTAACTGTGAGCTATACTTGCCGTGGCAGTGTGGCACCTTCGTGTTTAATTGCATTGAGACAAAAAGTTTCAGAAAGTCACTGGTTTGGGTTCCTGCTCTTGTAATTCTTTATAACTCACTCACAAATCTCATTCCAGTTGAAGAAACGTGGATTAATAGGCTAATTCACACAAATTTTGAGTTGATGATAAATAATTAACTTATTATTACTAAATTTTGATAAAAGTTACAAAATGTCATATGCTTTTTTTTAATATTTAAGTTAGTTATTACCATGATTTATGATACTTTCTTAACGTTATTTATTTGCTACCTTATTAAATATTTAAGTTGACAATTCGTTTAATTTTAAAATAATTAAGTTTTTGATACCGTGGTTGTTTTATTTATTTGCTTGTCTTATTTTTCGTTTATGTTTTTATTTACTCATTTTATCACAATTATTCGTTACCTTATTATATATTTATTGTATTATATATTTTATTACTTATTTTTATTTTATTTGCACATAATTTTTTTATTTAAATTTATCAAAAACGGTTTCTCTATTAGTTAAAAGTAAGGTTGTGTACTTTTCAACTTTCTCATATCCTATATTAAACAAGATTATTACTAAATTATTCTTTATGTAAGTTTTCGATAATTTCTATTATATGAGTTGTTAATTTAGTTTACTTGACGTGACAACAATTTAGAATTATCGTTGATTTAATATTAAAAATAATTTCTTTAAACATTATTAAAAGATATTATTTTCACATTTTCATTTTGTAAAGGATATAAATAAGTTCTTATTGTTATTTTTATTACCTTTTTTTACTGTATTCAATAAAATGATACTATTTTAATCGTATACAATAAAAATTACAGTAATTATTTATTTAAAATATTTTATAAAATGTCGATATAAAATATTTTATAAAATTTCAGTAATTATTTATTTTATCCTATATTATTTCAATTTTCACAACAATTAGTATATATATTATAACATCAAATCAATATTTTGTATTGAAATTATTATTTAATTTTAATAGTTAATTCATTAAATAATTTATTCAAAATAAATTCTTATGCTAAAATATGGATTTGATGTTAGTTAAGGGTAAGACTGCATATTATTAAATCTATCCAAACTTCACGTCTGATTAAAATTTTTAACACCCATGAAGGCTGTAGCGGAACAACACGGGCTTCTCTATCTTTAACTAAAGTCTCGAATTCGAGTTTTAAGAATAAAGTCAATCTAAGAACTCACAAAGGAAAACTTTGCCGCCCAAAAAGGGTCCTATTCGGCTCAAATTCGGATTAATCGGTTGCTCGTAGATATTGGGTGGTTTAACAAAAAAAGATCAGATCAATATTTTGTAGTGAAACTACTATTTAATTTTAACAGTTAATTAAATCAAAATACACACTTAGAATTCTCAAATAAAATTTGTGATGCAGAGAATTTGCCTGAATTGAGTATACATATATTTATTTATGAGAAATTGATAATAAAAGCAGTGAAAGGCCTCAACAAAACTGAGGAAACTCTCTTAACTAAACGAAACTGTTCACATATTTTTTAACAAGGTTAGTGACCAGTAGCTTATAGGCTGTCTCTGTGGGGTGAAAGCCGTCCCAGAACACGTATTTAGATGCATCAGGACACGTGTGTGGACTGAATTTGTTGCAAAAAACTGCTGCTTCTAGCAATCCTGTACCGCAACATCCTTTATCTGCAAATTCAAATCCTGAAAGGAACAAGAGCAAGACACAGTAGTTTGAGAAACAGAAGAAACAACCTTACCTTAAAAACAGTTTAGCAGAAGGAACAAGAAACGAACCGTAAGATCGGTAGTTTTTTATGAGATCTAATGAGGGCGTGTACACATCAATATAGGTCACTTTTGCAGAAGGCAAACTGCGCCTTAGAGAATCCATCGCTTTGGATAGCTTGGAGTTGAAGAGCTGTGATGCTTGATTGTACATTTCATTGCAGTCCCTCGTTATTCCTCCGGCCAATGTTCTCGTCGACGGCACACAACCAAGTGGCGGTGCCCCAAAGACGCATATTCTAAAAGTCCCAAGTTTGTACAACTCCTTCATTTATCCACCAGAACTTGTTAATTACAACCCTTTTTGTGTTTTTGTTTTTATTAAGCTATTGACGTTAATTAATGGAATGGAATGGAAGGATATGGAACGGAAAAATGATGATTTATAATAAAATGGAATAAAATATAGTAAAAAGTTATTTGAAAGAGACGGAAAATTTTATAATGTAATGTAGTAAAATATTCTTTAAAAAATAGATAAAATATGATGTGATGTATAATAGATGATTATTATACTCTTGATATTAAAATAGTTATCGTAAAAAATTTAATGCTATTATTTTAAAACATAAATAATGTCCAATTAAAAAATTACACACAACAATGACAAATAATTTTTTATATAATTTTTATTATTTTATTATTAATTATATAAAATATTATTATTAATTATATAATAAATTTTATCCTATTATATATGATTTATATTTAAAAATTATTTATTTTTATTTTTATTTATATAGAAATATATAAAAACAATTAAAGAATAAATTTTTATATATTTTTTATTTTTATTAATAAAATTTTTATTAAAATTTTTATTTTATTATTAATTATATACAATTTTTATTAATAATATAAAATATTATTATTAGGGTAAGGAAAAATAATATAAAATATTATTAATTATATACAAGGTGGTTAAAGTTCGAAGAAATAATTGATATTAAGAAAATTTATTGAGAATATATTAGGTAGTATATATTTATTAGTTTACGTTCCATCCTAAACTACTTAAATCGGAAGTTTCTTATTTTCACTAAATACAATTTAGGATAGAATAGAACGTAACATGAAACTTTCCGTTTCATTTTTCATTCCATTATAAAATCTTCAACCAAACAATGGAAGTTTGTTACATTTTATTCCTTTCCGTTACTAAACCTCCCACCAAACAGGCCCTTAGTGTTATAGTCTATAACAATATTTAAAACTTAACGATGTATAATATTTATTAGATATAAAAGTAATTTAATCAATATTTCAAAATTATTATAAAAATTATTAAAACGATAATTATGTAATTGAATTTTATTTTAGATTATGAATATAATTTAATATTTTAAAATTGTAATTAAGTGCCTTGTCATTATTTAATATAAGAATTCAACTATATGATCAGTACTATTGTAATTATCATCAACTAATATTATTTAACTACCCTAATAAATAATTTATAAAATACAGAGGTAATTTAGATAAACGGACTAATTTCTCATGTTGTTAAATTAAAAATATGTTTTAAAAAATAATTTTCATCAAAACTAATAAAATAATAACTCCATAATCTTTTCCTTATCACAGTCATATTTATATTATTTGGTTATTTCCCAGTAATACCTTACCTTAACGAAGTTTGTGGCAGAAGCCACCATCAGGTCAGTGTATGATGAGATGTCGTAGTGAGCTGCTCTAATACGAGAAGTATAATATGTAGTAGCAATGTCATTGCTGCTTTGCACCACCACAACTACTGCTTTCTCTAGCAAAAACCTTGTCTTTTCATCTCCGATCATTCCTCGGACCTTCTCTATGTACTCTTTGAATTCTCGCAGTTGACCATCTAGTGATGTCACCGACTGATTTATAAAGAACAAAGTTGGGTCAGTTCTATTTGGAATCGAGAACAAGAAAACACGATAAAAAAGAAAAAAAGAAGTTTCAGGTTTCATTACTGCAAGTTCTGAGGTCAGAGGGTCGTATCCTGAACCACCAGTGGCAAAGCAAACACCTGTGAGTAGATCTTCAGGTCGCAAGTTTGGATCCCTATAAGCTGGTAGGAGATCTTTAATTCCTAACTCTTCAGCTGGAATTCAGAAAACGAGATTTTGATGAGTTCATACAAATGAATATTTCACTCAAATAACTTGGATTTTGCAATTTGATGTCAGAGTTTTTCTGCAGAATTATCTCCAAACTGTACTGCTATGATAATGGAACTGCCAGTACAACCTAATAAATCTGAGGGGACTTTTCCATTGGAAAATCTTCCAGTAGGTACACCTCCCATGAAATCTCTTCCGTAAGGTGGGAAGTTGCTCTTAGCAAGCGTTTTGACATCGTTGTTGTTTCCTGTATCAACAATGGAGTCTCCAAACACGATTACAGCTGAAACTGTCTCGTTATTTGGAAGCTTAATGACAGCTTCAGTAATACCACTGAAGAGAAGAAGCAGAAAAGGAGATACCCAGATCAGAGTTGTGGATGAACAAGTGGCAGAAACCGAGAGGTATCTGAAACAAGACGCCATTGTTGAAGTTAGAGAGTGACTACTACTCAGAAATGATGGGTTCGCTTATCAGATCAATTCTTATATAGCTTTGAAAGGTGTCTAAAAGAGAGAAACGTGTCATTAACTATTATCATTTATATCACCTACACTAGATGGATCTGTTAAATCACACAGATAAATCTCTGCTTGTTTGTTTTGACTTTTTGTGATGATCATTTCTCCAAAAAAGAGAAAAAAAGGATGAAAAAGAAGCACTAAACTTTAAAGAAGAGAAGTGTAACCTGTGAAGCAAAGGACACAGAAGATGCTCATGCACCAACTTCCTGCTTTCGATCAATTATTAGTAACCTTAACACAAAAGGAAACAGTAACCTAACTCTTTTCTTAAAATAGGCATATACATATGCTTCTGCTTCATCCTATTATGACGAGTAAATCTCTAACCGTAAGCTATACTTGCGGTGGCACCTTCGTGTTTAATTGCATTGAGACAAAAAGTTTCAGCAAGTCACTGGTTTGGGTTCCTGCTCTTGAAATTCTTTAGTAACTCACTCACAAATCTCATTCTAGTTGAAGAAATGTGGATTAATAGGTTAATTCAGACAAAATTTGAGTTGATGATAAATAATTAACTTATTATTACTAATTGTACCCAATATTCTAAATTTTGATAAAAGTTACAAAATTGCATATGCTTTTTTTTTATATCTAAGTTAGTTATTACCGTGATTTATGATACTTTCTTATCGTTATTTATGATATCACGTTATGTTTCAAAAGATATTAATAGCTCGTTTAATTTAAGAGAATTAATTTTTTGACAACGTGAATGTTTTTATTTATTTGCTTGTCTTATTTCTCGTTTATGTATTTATTTACTCGTTTTATCACATTTATTCTTTACCTTGTCATATATTTATTGCATTATATATTTTATTACTTATTTTTATATTTAGTTGCACGTAATTTCTTTATTTGGATCTATTGAAAACGGTCTTTCTACTAGTTAAAAGTAAGAGTGTATACTTTTCAACTTTTGGTATCCTACATTGAATAAGACTATGGTTGCATTTGGATATACGATGTGATAGGGATAAGTACTTATTCACTACAATTTTCAAATGCAGTCACATGTTGGGATCTATAGTAAACAACCGGAGGTTGAAAAAAATACAGTGTCACTGTATAAATCAATAAGTAGAAAGAGAGTTACGGTAAGAAACCACTTCTGCGATAGAAATTTTATTTTCTATTAATAATTTTGACCATAAGTATTATTTTTTATTAAATTTTTAATTAATATGACAAATAATATATTTTATAAAATATCTTATTTATCTTAGTGCATGGACATTTGATGTCCCTTTCACCAAATTTCGTCTCATCACAAGTCTCAGTCTCTCATTAACTCTACCGTCTGATGTGAACTCTAATGGTTACTGGCTCTCTTTTGGAGGAAAAAGCGTAAGAAAATTGGGTCGAATGCAGAATTCAAGCAGGCTTTGTCACATCACATGATATCCATGCACTTCATTCAAACAGAAAACCCTTTCCCGTGCAGTACAAAATCTAGAATTCTATCTCAACTTTAAATGAGTGTCACAACAGAATTCCATGCAAGAAAACAAATGATACGGCAGGTTTTACGTTGGATTACTGAATACCGTGGTTAGATACACGTATAGGACAATGATACGGTAGGTTTTACGTTGGATTACTGGATAGCGTGGTTAGATATACGTATAGGACAAACAGATGTTAATTAAATGTATGTCTGATTCACTAGACAGTCAGTTAGTTGGGAATTACTCTCAACTGCCAACTATGGTCCTTGTTGATACAAATCATTATCTTGGCTTAACATACTCAACGACTCCATTATTGATTCTCTCAGTTCTTGCCCTCTCCAAGCTGTTTTCGTTACCAGGTAGTTGTCACGTCTCTACTTTTCCAAAGGCTCCTTTCCTTAAAAGCCAGTCTCCACGTATACCGAACAGTGTCCACTTGTTTCATATCTGTTTCAGATCTTCTATATTCTTGAGCTTTACCAATTGATTCAACGTATCATTTTAACTTTAAATTATTGAACAGTATAACAATTTATATTTTAAAATTAATAGTTATTATGGATTGTTAAATAAATATTTAACGTGTATTCAAAGATAAGGAATAAGAAACTTTTTGTTACCCTTCCAACTTTCGGGTCTGTTGGTGGAGATATACATCGATATGGAACACTTCCTCTTCAATGACTTGTTTTCACAGTCAGGAACACATCATGTAACCACAAACTATGTATACAATCACCGTCACAGAACAAAATCAAACTTCCAACGACCGTAAGTCAGTCAGCCAATTACAGGTGTGAATAAGATGATTTGTACCTTTCAAGCATCCTTGTGGAAGAGTGCATTATGCTGGCCTTAATTCAGACAAAGATCGGCAAACAATTGCATCACAAAATCTCTCAAGGTTATATACCATAAAGGACTAGCCTGAATTTGTTCTTTAAAGAAGAGGAGAACTTGTCCAGAGAAGCAAAGAAGCAGATACATGTGCAAGGAGTTCATTCAATTTGCCCTTCATCAATACTTGGAAAGCAATCAAGCAGGTGAGACATTAAGTTAGATTATATTATTTCATCTTTCTTTTCAAGGGTTATTAACTTAAATTCAAATATAAACCCATTCAAATTTAATAATTGTCATTAATAGACGTTAACTTCAAATCCGACCGAGTAATTTTGACTTGGTCTAAGCTAATCTACCATTTTTACGTCTACCAAAGAAATCTAGGTGTCCAGGTTTGCTGTAACCTGAACAACCCGAAAAGGAGACAGCTACTGGTATGGTACTATGAGGCTTCATTGTTGGGTCCAGATACGTGACATTTCATTAATACCCAGTTCTTCAGCTGGAATTGACTGTTAGTTGGAGGAAAAATAGGAGCCATCAGTTTCAGATAATTGAATACTGCATCTACCAAATAAAAAGTAAACAGCCCCTTTCGTGCCCGTATCTCTACTGGAGTTTAAAAATTCACTTGGTTCTTTCTCAACGTAATCCGACCAGAAGACGAACATTTCATGCTAGAAGAGGGTAGTCTTTGTTGGGTCATAGAGTCCTGTCCACAAGAAGTTCTAAAACTCCCATAGCGTAGTACATCAGTTCCCAACTGAACGTACTGTAAATGACGTCCGAATGCACTTTCACAAAGAACTACTTGAATTCTAACACAAAACGGTTAACTTATATGCAACTAGGAAGTGGCTCAAGTTGAACAATTACTTCCAAAGATGGCCACTCCAATTGAGAAATGGACAATCCTTTATTTGATCACAGCCAAAGCAGCCAAGTTGTAAATTCTTACTCAAATTACAGTTCGGGAAGCAGTATTTAACAGCATATTGTGAGTTAGAGTTGACGAAGATAATTAATTTCTATACAATATTAAATGCGCTGTGAAGGTTCTACATAAGAAACTCCAAGCAATCCACACCAAATCCGAAAAGCCCACTGGAAAGTAAGGGTGCGTGGTAGGACGGACTAGGGCTAGACATCAATGAGCACTTACGAGAAATGGGTGCTGACATACTCCACACTCGATGGTCTCAGACCCTGAGCTGGGAACTTGGACCTACAGAGGAGAAATCACACTGTCAAGTATCAAACAAACACAAGAAGTGAAAATCCTAACCCTCTGGAAAGTGATAAGCAAGAGTTTCAAACCTGTAAATGGACAGTGCAAGTTGGGCAAGCAACTTCCTTCATTCGCCTCCCAGATCCGTCTGACTTGGATCCTATAAAGCAAATGATTCGAAGTTAGGCAGATTCTAGTTTGATCAAAGGTAAAAGGCTTAATCATCATACTGAATCACAAACAAACATAGGTTCTACCTATCAAGAAGATGTAGATAAAGTTCAAACAAGCTATTACCTGATGATGCCTTTCGATTCTTTTCCATTTCCTCCTGTCAATCATGATCAAGCATTAAAAACGAGTAGAAAAGTAAGACTGAAACCAAATCAGATTCTATCAGACAGGTATAGCAGGAGATATAGTGTTACTTGAAGCTTCTTGGCAAGATCAGCGTGACTACGCAATGCAGCAGGTTTACTGGCAGCTTCCTTGGCATTGTTCAGCCTCTGAGTCACTTCTGCCTGAAAGACAATGAAGTTGGGAAACTTAGAAAATCATAAATTCTGCAGATAAAAAGCTTTTAAAATAGAAATTTAAGGTCTTAGGTAATTAAACTTCACGTCCCAAGACCACAAAAATTCTGATTAATTAAAAGCCTAACTTGCATAGAGAACAGTACACAGATAAAGAGCCTAAATTTAAGATCCTGTGCGGTAATGTGATCAAAGGATGAGTCCCATCACCATTCATTGTCATACTATCTACACAACTAAGTCGCTTGAGTCATTGGAATTCACAAGAAGAAAAAATGTTAGTCAAGAATACATCAAGAAATTCAACTAAATAAACACAAATAGTTCTCATAGCTGATTTATTATGTACCACAATTTGATCAAAGGATGAGTTTCATCACCATTCATTGTCATACTATCTACACAACTAATTCAACTGAACCATCAGAAATTAAAGCAAAAAAGAATGTTTTAGACACAAACAGTTCTGAGCTGATTTCTTATGAACCACTGTATTTCACACGGTGCTGCAAAAAAGATAAGCTGTCCTATGACAAGAAATGAGAAATGAAAATCACACACACAAATCTACAGTACATACCATGCAGCGGTCACAAACTCTAACAGGCTGTGCGTTCTCATCAGCAGTAAGAGCAATTCTTCCATGAGTACACTTGTCACAGAAAATGTCTCCACAGTTTCTGCAGTGGTGCTGAGAAATGCAGGAAAATGTCGCCGTAAGTTTACAACAAAAGAGAGATAAATTATGAGGTTTCTCAGCCATGAAACATCAATTTACCTTGCGCACAAAAGCCCCAAAATCACTGCCGCATGCTGTACATTTGGAAACAGCTTCATCAGGGACCTATGCATAAAATGTCATATAAGTAAGACAAATGATTTCTAGGTCACAAATTAAACATCAGCCGTTCTAAACCCCTTCTCCATCTGCAATCCCCCATAACAACCTGCTCTTTATTCCAGAATAAGGAAAAGAGAAAGTAAAAGACTTGATGGAGATTATTGGCCCAAAAATTACTAAGAAGATGAATTTCTCAAAAATAATCATTGAAACAAATACTTTTGAAAGAGCTTTGAATTACCCAATGATCCTTCTCCTCATTGCTTGGCTTCATCAAGTTCATCCAATCACCAAATCCTTTTTTCTTGTCAGTAGGCTGTTCAATTGTCTTTGGCAAATCTGAAGGCCTGCTTGATCCACCCATCTCCTTGAGCTGCATTTCAAGTAAAGAGAAGAGAAGATGCTTCACTTGCACAAATGAAAAAGTAAACATAAACGGGTGATAGTACGGCAAATCAACTCTCTTTAACTTGATCATCGTATCAGAAATAATATGAATGATGGACAAAATGTTCATAATCGTCCCTCAAATCCCACACAATAAAAGAATCTCAAGAAATGTGTAGCCTACTAGAATAAAAGGAACCCATAATGAAAAAGATGGTGAGGTTGGTAAACCCCTCACGTTTTGGTGCCGAAGATCAATTTCATTCCACAATTGTTACGTAACACAAATATGAAATGCCACAGCTTTTTTTTTTTATAATATTGCAAGTATGACATGATTGAAAGCATAGAATCTTTAAAAAAATATATATGACAACCAGGTAAAACATGAAGAACATTAGATCTTCATGGCCAACCAACCTGCACAGTTGCAGCTGTCACGGTATCAAGAAGGGTATTTGTTGTATAACTATTCGATTGCAATCTGATACGTCTTGGCTCTATATCCACAGAGCTCTTGGACCAAATTGCCAAAGTAGATGAATCGGCTACCTACATTTTAGAAATATTGACACCAATACTGAGCCAAAAATTAAGAGGAACAAACACACCCAAAACGGGAAAAACTAAGGAATCTAAGAGTCAGAAAATCTACTTCACATCTTGTGATATTCTCGAGAGGATATATTCTCAAAGTCCGCCCTGTACCAGGATCAAGCATGCGGATTCCATCCAAACCAATCTACACAGAGATGAAACAAAATCATGAATCATGTCAGGAAAGTTGCAATTCAAAGATCTTCACTTCAAACCATGATAAAAATTGCAGAAATCCCATCGAGCATAATTATAGACGGATTGGAAGCATGAAAATTCGTGTAACATTTTATACAATCAACCCTTCGCACATTCACTCTTATTATACATAAGAACATATTTAGAGCCATCCTTCTACATTCTACATAGTCCAGAATTGATCATAAACACCTAAAAAAGAGTCATTTATCCATTCAACGGGGTGCAATATAACTTCAAAGTTAAAATGAGAATACGGGACAAACGCACAAGTGCTTTCTGTTTCGTATGTTATATACACCATCCTACCTGGCAAAGAACGTCCATGGTGCTCTGCCCCACACTTTCAGCAAGTAACTTAACCCTGAATTTTTGGAACGCGCTTTTGACATCTTGTTGAGTCTCTGCTTTGGGCACAGCTCTAACAATCTTAGGAGACCCTGAAACAGAACTTGAATACGAGTCTTTCGTAGAGGGAAAGCTAATAGCTCTTCCATAGTCATCAAACCCAGACCACGTCGACGATTTTGGAGCTGTCCCTCTTGCTCCATAAGGCTCCACTTTACCACCTTGATACGCATAAATCCCATCTCCATACCCATCGTCACGACCCAAACCCAAATCGTACCGGCTCTCTGGTCGCTTACCATAAGGATCGGAACCCAAATCGGATCTGCTCCGACCAAGGCCCCCGTATTTGTCGTCAAAATACCCAACACCCTGATCATACTTCTCGTAATTAGTATCATAAGCAGGTGGAAAACCCGATCCTACCGGATTGAACGGTGCATTGTACATGGAAGAGTATGTTGGAGTTGTGATAGGGCTGGGATTTGATGCAATTGGGTTGGATGCAGGTGGAGCAGGAGCGTAACTTGGAGCCGTCTGATGTTGATCGTATGGGGGGTAGAAGGGTTGCTGAGGGGTTGAAGACTGGTACTGCCCATGTGAATCGTAGGGAGGAAAACCTGACTGCGATTGAGATGGCGGGGGTTGGGATGCTACATTAAAGGACGATTGGAGATTATTAGGGTTCGGAGGCGGAGGAGCACTTGTGGTGGTCGTCGGAGCATAAACGGGATCGGAATTCTGAATGTATGGGGGATAACTTGGGGGATAATCGGAGCCGCCGTAATTGGTGGTGAAGGGTGGCGCTGATGCGTAGGAGCTCTGGTGGGGATCGATTTGATTGGGGTTGTTAGGATTAGGGTTAGGGTTTGGAAGATGATATTGATAATATGATGAGTAATCTCCTTGGTGCATAGCTGATGTGATCAACCGTTCCTCGGAGCAACACGAAGGATTATGGTTTTCTATTTTTCCGGAACTTTCTTTTTGGGTTTCTGTACTCTAAAGAGAAGCGGCCGAAGAGAGGAGGACAGGAATAATTAGGTGGGAGAGGCTTTCTCATGAACTGCTTGGCCGACGGTATTATAATAAAATGAAATGTAACGTAACCCATTATTATCGTCTAAAAGTAAGTTTTAAAGTGGAATAAAATAGAATAGAATACGATAGAAGTAGAGAATTTTATGTCACGTTCGGTTTCATTTTAAATAATAAAAATAAAAAATTTTCGATTTAGAGAGTTTAAAATAAAACGTAAAATATATGCTACTTAATAAATCCTCAATAATTTTTCGTAATATCAATTATTTTTCTTTACTCTAATAACAATCAACACATTTTTATATATTTATTAAATTTTTTAATACCAATTATTTTTTCTTATTCAAATATCAATTATTTCTATATAAATAAATTATTTTTAAATATAAATAACATGTAATAAAATTTAATAAAATTTAATATACTAAAATTTATTATATAATTAAGAATATTTTTATATAATTAATAAAAAATATTATTTTAAAATAGAAAATATATTTAAAAATTATTTGTCATTTATAAATAATTTTTATATTTTTATTTTAAAATAATAATATTTTATTATTTTATTATTAAAGTCACAACCGTTATTTTTTAATTGCACATGATCATAGTGTAAATCTCCTGCAACAACTATTTTATTATAAGGAGTATAATAGTCATTTTTTATACGTTACATTCCATTTCATTCCATCTATCTTCCAAACAACATTTTCCTACATTATATTATGAACCTTTTTATCCTTCTCAACTAATTTTTCATTATATTACATTTCATTTTATTATAAACCGTTCCATTATGTTTCATTACATTTTTTTCGTTCTATTAATTAACATCTAACCAAACATTCCTTTAAAGTATAAACATCAACACGAAGGATTAAGTTAGGAGGTGTTTGTTTCTATTTTTATTTTTGATTTTTTGTTTTTGTTTTCAAATTCAGTTTGTTTGAATTTTTAGTTTTTGATTTTTATTTTGGTTTTTTCTGATTTTTAAAAATTATAAAAATTATAAAAATGGTTTTTGTTTCCTTTTTTGTTTTTTTCATAATCTAATTTACTATCATTTAAATATATATTATTTAATTATTTAATTTTTAATAAAAATTATGAATAATTTCATTTAACATTACATTTATATATTTAATAAATTAAATTAATTATCAATAAAATTATGAATAATTTAATTTTATTTAATTTTATAATTAAATTTAAAATATATAAATATTCAAATAAAATTTGATTTAATAATTAAAATGTATTTCAAATAAATATTATTTTATAAATACAATTTTAAATTATAAATTATTTATTTTATTAAAATATCATAATTTTATTAATAATTTGTTAATAAATATTATATAAAAAATTAAATAAATTTTTTTAATTAAAAAATTTATCTTTAAGTTTTATCTAAAATATAATTGTTACCGGTGATTAAAATATAATTATATTAACATTGACAACTAAATAAATTTTTATTTTTATTTAAAAAAAATAGAATTAAAAAACTGAAAACAAAAGCTAAAAATTATAACCCAAAAAAAAATTAAAACCAACCAACACCGTATTCTCATCAGCTTATTACAACCCGAACCCGACTTGTTCATGATCACGTAGGACCCGCCACTTAATGACTTAATGCCAAAGTGTACGATCAGGGCGCGATTGATGCCACGTGTACTGCCAACTTATCCGAATCGCTTGTAGCATGAGATGTATTTTCGTTTTCTTAACTTCCAATAATTGCATTTTGTCTCTACATTACCAAATCCATCGCCGTTTTGAACATGACTTATTTTAATTTAGTCAATTAATTCCTTAGTAATTAAATAATATAATATTATTTTACCTTAAATTAATTCATTTATACCAAATAAAACCAATTTTATGAAATTAAATTTTAATGAACAAAAAAATTGAATACTTTTAAATCAAAAATAGATTAAATTCGAAATTAAATATAACTTTAATTGAAAAATAGATTTAATAATAAAATTTTGAACATTATTTTATTAAAAGTATAAGTTGAAATTATTAAATGCATAATTTAATATATAATTAAGAGTAAAAATAAATTAATGCACTAATTTAGAAGTTAGATCAATGCACTTATTTAAAATCTGGTTTAATTAATATGTAGCGATATTCATATTGGATGTTCTTGATATTGTTTATGTTTGTTTAATAATTAATATAAGCTACACCATAGGTTTCTTTTAATAAGCATAAGAGTTAATTTACTTATTTAGAAATGTGAAATTTGCAAAATCTTCGGATCACTGAAAGTGTAATAAAAACAATCTAAAACAAGATGTCATATAAAAAAGATACGTTAACCTCTCAAACTCTCATCAAGAGGGCTTTTTTTTAGTTCGTTACTCTCCCAAACTCTCATCGGGAGGGCTTATCTTTGGAAGCTCTCTCCTTGAACTCGCTCGAGGAGAACATCTTCGGTTCGTTTCCCCTTTAACTCTCTCGGCGAGAACTGAACGTGTTAGAAAGATAACACAAGTTCCTACGCACTTTAACTTAAATTTAACCTTCAATTTATGTGGATTCAAAAATTAACATCTAATAATATTTTATTTAATTAATTATTAAAATAAAAAATAATATAGATTATTTTATTTATCCGATGATAGACTGATCAATTAAAATTAAAACCATGTTATTTTAATAAAAATTAAATTAAAAGAATATCATTTAAAAAGTTAGACTATTCAAATGAAATTGCGAGTGTTTCTAAATCTATACTTTTTTTGTCACAAAATTCAATCAAATTAACCCGATAGTTTTGGTTGAATCAATGGACCAACCTTCCACTCCTGTCCTTTTTTTTGGGATAGAAAAGGAGGGAAAAGCCCCAAAAAAACAAAGAGTTACATCATGCACCTACGAGGAAATGAAACACCACTTACATCCTGGACAACAATGAAAAAACATCCTAGAGGAGGAGTGATAAAATTGTGTAGTCCCAGCTCAAAAAGGAAGCCATGACTAGCTAGCTAGTCTGCGCAACGGTTGCCTTTGCGGTAAATATGTTGTATTGAAACCTGCCAACGATTCTGTAAAATAAATTTTATGGCGCTAATAAGTGGAGACACATGGTCATTGGAATGCGCGTCATGCAAACTAGTAACCACTGCCATAGAATCCGATTCAACAATTAGTTGAAGAAATCCCAAATCCCAGGCTAATCGAAGACCATCCAAGATTGCCCAAAGCTCAGCTTGCATGACTGAGCAGATGCCAATATTGCGAGAATATCCATAAAGCCAACTACCGGAGCTATCTCTAAAAAGACCACCTGTTGCCGCTCCATTCAGGCTCCCTTGACATGCTCCGCCTGTGTTCAATTTCACCCAATTTGATGGAGGTGGATGCCAACCAATCAATCGCTCGACACATTGTTGACTAAAAGAAGCACGTTCAATTGTTAAGGCATTCTGTACTTGTTTCACTTGTCAATCAATTACCCAAAAGGGATCTTCAGTAGTGCGACCTTCAGGGTCAAAAATGTCTATATTCCTCCATTTCCAAATTTGCCAACAAATAATACCAAACTATAGGGGACACTTGCCATCATTCACCGTATAATTACTAAAAAAGAGATTGCGAAGAAACTAACTATGAAGGTCTAACTGATAGAAATCAGTAATGTAATTCGTGACAACTCATTTATTCCAAACCCCTCTCGCATGAACACAATCCCTGAGAACAAGAAGCTCAGATTCGATAGAACTTGAAACCACTCTTGCTCAAGAAGAACTCCTTTGGTTCCAAAAATCTAAGTCAAAATGGGTTAATTTTGGCGATCGTAACACAACCTATTTTCATGCTTCTACAATGGTCAAGCGTAAACATCAATTAGTGAAGGGGTTGAAACTTGAAGATGGCACTTGGTGTACAAATCACGAAGAGTTAAAACAATTGGCTCTGAACTATTTTAAACATTTATTCTCCAAAGATGCTCCTGACTCCATTAATTTTCCTCTAAAGGGCTCTTTCCCAAGCATATCAAGTGCTGCATACTCGTCCATCTCTCTTCCGATCATTGATTTAGAGGTTAGAAAGGCCATCTTCGAAATGCATCCTCATAAAGCTCCTGGTATAGATGGTTTACATGCTTTCTTTTATCAAAGTCAGTGGGAAGTAGTGGGACCATCTCTGTGCAAATTTATCCGAGATGTTTTTCAACATGACTATTGGAACTCTGAAGTGAATTTCACTCTTCAGTCTTTGATTCCTAAGATCAAGCAACCAAAGAATATTACGCAATTTCGGCCGATTGGACTCTGTAATGTTTCCTACAAACTTATTACTAAAATCATAGTCAATCGACTCAAACTTCTTCTCCCCCAGCTGGTAGCTCCAACTCAGAACAGTTTCGTTCCTGGACGACATATCTCTAGTAATATCATTATTGCTCAAGAAGTTATTCATTCCATGCATCGTAAGCGAAGTATTTCCGATTGGATGGCAATCAAAATTGATCTTGAAAAAGCATATGACCGTTTGAAATGGGACTTTATCCTAGATACTCCGCTGGAGTTAAATCTAACTCAGAGCTTGATTTCTCTAATTATAAAGTGCCTGATTAGTGCGTCCATGCGTGTTTTATGAAATGGTGACTAATATATTGATAGTCGACTTGTCCATTTATCCATCTTACAGGTCTGTTGTTTTTTTGTCAACTTGCAATTCGTTGGTTAACTTATCTTGGCACGAACTGACAGATCTGATATTATTAGTCGACTTGCCATATTATAGTCGACTAGTGCTGGATCTCATGACAGATTTTACATAATCTTCAAGCTTTCTTTGTTGAGATACTAGTTTGAACTCTTCATCCATGATCTGATCTTACATAATCTCTTGTACGTTGTCTATCTCTTGAATATGGCAAACTTGATTTGTATTAATTCTTTAATTGAATATCAATCCAAAATACTTGAAATTATTTCTTAACCAATTCTTTAATTTTATTATTATCAAAACAAAGAAGGATTTAATTTGTCAACCTCCAATGGTCCAACAAAATGGTCACAGCCGTGACTCCTACAACCGCGTTTTAAAGATGGCTTCTCTTCCTATTGTCCACTAAGCACGAACTTCATATATACTCACGGGTATGAAATCTTAGGTGACACCTTCAGATATATTTTAAATAAACTTTTGTTTAGCTAAGTAATATGTATTATGATATGTATTATAAGTGTAAGTTAATCATATAATAGCTAAAAACAAAATTATAATATGATCGCTATAGATAAGGGAAGTAAAAAAATAAAAGTTGAAAATTTTAATATAAATGCTTCTCACTTAAGATTGTTGTAAATAAGAAAAGTAATAAAAAGTTGATAAATTTTAATATCAATGCTTCTCACAGGTGTGACTTAAGTACGTCACACTCGTGAGAGCCATTATTTATTATTGTAAAAATATGTCTCACCGGTGTGACTTAAGTATGTCACGCCCCTAAGAGTGCAAAAATATCTCACAGGTGTGACTTAAGATGTCACACCCGTAAGAGAGGCATTTATATTAAATTATATTAAAATAAAATTTTCAACTTTGATTCTGATAATTTTGTTTTTAGCTTTTGTAGAATTGACTTACAGTTGTAATACATATTACTTATTAGTTAGCTAAATAGAAGATGAAGAGATCATAAATTTAAGAATATGTCTCGCAGGTGTAACCTAAGATGTCACAGACGTGAGCATATATGAAGCTAAAACGTAGGCGTCCTTCATGGATGAGTCACTGAACGCTAAAAAGCAGTCGTATTTTGTGGATGAGTCACAGAACGCAGCGGAACATGAGTGACGACTGTGACCATTGAATTAACAGGCATGACCAGAGGGGAATCCAACCGTCAGATTAAATGGACGAATGAGATGAATTTCGTATAATAAGTATATATATATTAAGGATGAACGGGATGAAATATATATATATACTTAATATATATATATATATACTAAGTACAAACAGGATGGACGAATAAGAAATCCATCCCATTCGTCCAAATGATCGACCGGTTTTTTTTCCTTTTTTTTCTCGATATTTATTCCTCTCTGAGGCTCGCATGATTTCTTTTTTTTCTTTTTTAATTCTTATTCTTGCTCATGCCTATGACTTAACTCACAAGAGTGATTTATTTTATGTTCTTCATTCAGTGGGATGTTTTTTTAACTAAATATTTTTTTCATCCTATAATTTAAATATTTTTTTGAAAATTAAAAGAAATATATTACCAAAGTTAAAAACTAGAATATACAATCATTTTACAAGGATAATTACAAAAATACTACAGCCACAACTATACTACTACAAACATTCCACCCAAACCACATAAATCATCTAAATAAACCAGATCATTCTAAGTTCCTGTATAATAATGTCCTGCTTCCCATTCACTATGATTAACTCTCTAATCAAGTTAACTATAGTAGCAGCGAGCTCATACTTGTGTTGTTCCACTTCCTTAAATAAGTGTCTATTCCTTTCCCTCCATATGTGATATATCACCATCTGAAACAAGGTCTTGATGATGAGACCATCTCACCTCCCAAGTCTAGAATATCATATAACATCATTCAACACCTCATTCCATTCATAAGAGAAATTTGAGATCCCTATCATATGCAAAATTCTGCTCCACACTATTTTGGTATATTCACATTCAAAAAACAAGTGATTTCTACTCTCATTGACATGTTTACATAACACACAAAGGGGATCATAGCTACCAAACTATCGGTCCTTAGTTCTCAATCTATTTTTAATAGCCAACCAGAAGAAAAAAGCAGATTTGGGACTTAATACCTGTTTCCATACCAAATCAACCCATGGTACCTCTTCATGTAACTCTCTCCTTATATTGTGTGCCGATTTGGTCGTAAATTCCCCACCTTGATTTACTGCCCAAATCCGCTTGTCCATCTCATTTCAAAGTTGCACACCATTCACATACTGGTCAAGTATTTGGCCAAACCTGGAACTATTCAACAGTGCCCTCTCCCGAACTATCCATGCCACCGTTGCTTCCTTAAAGATCCAGTTTATAAATACTATTAAATCAACCCGCAACCATAGTGGGCTGAATTCATTCCAATTATCAAACCAAAAACTTGTATCATCTCCATTCCTGACTCTACTTTTAATAATAGGATAAATCAAGTCTCGTAGCTGCAACAAACTTTTAATATAATTAATTGATTATATTATAATAACTATTAATCATATCAAAATAATTCATTAACTATTATTTAATTATATTGAAATAATAGGATGACAAAATTTTCAGTCATATAAACTATATAATAATTAACAACAATTACTAATATAATAACATATCCACCAAATATTAATATTGACTACTTAATAATTATTATTCATTATTTCGAACCAAATATGTATAATAACATTATCATATATATATTATATATAATTAATCGATTATATTATAATAACTATTAATTATATAAAAATTAATTCATTAACTATTATCCAAGTATAAGCAAATTAATCATCCCAGAACTGGGTTAACAAACATAAGTAGTTGTTATAAAACAGAAGCCAAACAAGGATAGGAAGGCAGCATCTTGAATAAAAATTGTTCAACAAAAGAAGGAATAAAAAGCAGACGTGAGATTTCAATGACTTAGTTAAGCGGTATGCTTATAATGAAATTCTGTTAAAAAAATGTACTTAAGCAATGGTTCTACTTATTAATGCATCAGCAGTCATCTGCACATTAGCTCAGCAATTTCAATTGAAGGAAACCAACTAAAAGGAAAAGAAGAAGTAATCAATCAAAATTTATCACAACGGTCAGATCTCCTACTATCATGGATATACCCCAACTAGAATACATAATAAAGAATAAATAAAACATTAGAACAATGAATTACAATTTTGAAATGTTCAACTCAAGGAGCTTTTGTCGCATTAAGGAACTAAGGAACTTAAGAAAGAGCAAGCAAAACCTTAAACAAGACAAAGGCTAACAATTTTAGGTCCATAATCTGCTCTCATTGTAAATGTAGCTTCACAAACAGTGGCCACAACTTTAAGATCTGAGAGCAACAATTTCAAACATAGTTCTTCAAACAGCAGGCAACTCGGTAACTTTTTCTCACAGGTAGCAAGGTTTATTTTCCTTGTTGATATGTACTTCATTTTCATGCAGCTATGATATTTTACAAAAATTATAGCATAAAGCAACTGTTAAATAAACATCCTGCAATGGCTCAAAATAAGTATTTACAAGTTAACCAGCTCGTTAATTTTTATCCTATGATAGTCCCAATTCACTATGTAATTTTAACTTTTACTTTAAAACTTGTTCCATCCTTTTCGCTTTCATCTTAGAGTGCTTTTGGTTGCTTTGCCCGCTCTTGCTCTCTTCTCCTCCTTTTAGTTGGCTTTGTGGTATTACAAAGAGATATATTTAGAGTTACATCTATTCTACTCCCACCTCCCATTTAACTCTTCACCATCTTTCTAGAAATTTCCAAATCCTT
>JANIIA010000002.1:784953-816700 GCA_027478495.1 Erythroxylum alaternifolium
ACAAACATGATTAGAATTTATAACATGGGATCATTTGGTTAAGAGAGGAATTAAGTTAAAAAATTATGATGTTTTACTTTTAATTTTAAAAATTCTTATATTTTTGCTAAAAAATAACACATTAACAATATATATTGAATAATTAATATTGAAAATAAATATTAATAAAATTATGAACAAATAGAATAAATTATTATTTTTATTAAAATATAAAAAAATCGAGTTAAATTTAAAAACATATAATGGACAGTTAAATACTATTAATATTTAAAAATTATATATTATTAACATCACATATACTTAACAAGTTCTAGATTAAAGTATATACATATCTTTCAAGTTCCAACCTTGAACCCAACGTTGCCGTCTTCCTGGCCTCCCACTAAATGCCGGAGCATTTAATGGGTAGTGTTTCCTCGTTGATTCCTTCTCCTACGTGACGAATTTTACAATCATGCTCATTATTCCTTTGAAATTGTCCGAAAATTACGTTTATTCATTTACTTTTGTGACATAATTTGACGTAAAAAATAACATGAATTTTATCAATTCACCTTAATTAAAAATTTTATATTTGTATATTATAAAATTTAAAAATTATTTTTTTATTAAAAATATAATTTTGATGAATTTTATTGTTAAATATTAAGAAATAAAAGTAGAATTCATATTTAAAGATAACGATAAATTAGGTTTTAATTTTTTTATTCAAAACTAGGTTAAAATTAGGATAGACGACTTAAGCTCAACTTGATTTAATATGGATAGCTTGAAATTCGATTGAATAATTTCAATAAAAATTTACGTAAAATTTAAAGAGATCTAAAAGTATATAATTTTATTCCAATATTTTTGAAAATGATTGAAAAAATAATAGCTAAATATTTAAACAAATAAGTATATAAATAAAAATCATTGAAATTTTTAAAAAATCAAAATAAAAGTAAATAAAGGTATATATTTTAAAGGGGCGATTGAAATGTTCAAAGTTATAAACACTGCCCACTAACCACAAAGGAATAGGTAAACGTAATCCACAAGAAGAAGGAGAGGAAGAAGACGGTGAGATGAGGAGTACGAATTTAAAAACGGACGTTACATCACATGGCATGACAAAAATTCGGCATATCTATGAGGAAGTTTACGAAAAGATTTTGTCTTTGTTAGGTGATGACGAAGATGTGTAAGATTAGCTGTAACTTAATCTTCAAAAGTTGTCATTATTAGTGTTGTTTATGTTGTTTGGTATTCTTTTTTAAAACCAATGTGAACTCGTTAAACAAGACAGGCTCTTTGATTTTATCGCAAGTTACTGTCGTCTTCTGTTTCTGCATGCTTAACCTAAAACAATTATATCGAGTACATAAGGGTAAGGACAAATAAAAAACTTTATTTCTTAGAAAATATAACATGCTATAAATAATATTTAGTGGATTAAATATATTAATGGGCCTTAAATACCAATCTCTAGCTTATTTGTGGTTTGTATTAAAAAATTTCAAAATTTTTAATTAAAAATAATAAAAACATAATATATGAAATAATTAAATATATATATATAATTTTGAGAATGGCGGGATGTTAATAAATATGCAACAGAGATGGAACAATTGAAAAGGTACAGAGGGCGGACAGAGCCCCGAGATGCTACATAATTAGCTTTTTAAGTTGAATTAATTAAATTAAATTTAAATTAATAATTTATTAAAATTATATTAAATTATTAATTTAAATTAACTTTAATTGGTTTTGATTCAGTTTAAGAGTTTAGTTGAGTTAACATATTAATGATATTTAATTAGTCTTTATCTAATATTTATATCATATGTATTTTATCATTATATTTTAACTAAAATCTAAAAAATATTTTAAAATTTTAAAAATTAAAAAACTTTTTATTTCTTAAATTATAAGGAATATTTTCATCTTTTACCTTTATTTTTAATAGGTTTAAAAGGAATATTAACTATTAAAAAGAAACTTTCTTAGATTTTATAGCAACTTACTGTCTTCTTCTGTTTCTGTATGCTTTCCCTAAAACATTTATATCGATTACTCAAGGGTAAGGACAATTTGAGAAAACACTTAAAAAGAATCCAAGATATACCAATGTCTAGCTTATTTAAATCTTGCAATGAAAGTGGACATCTTGTGCTTGACGGGTACATGCAACCAACCATTGATTGCTTAACCAGATAAAAACAAAGAAATTTAGCTTAGGAGTTGGAGTTGGATAGATACTTTGGACTCTATTTTGTGTAATCAAAATCAATGTTTTGAAATTTGGATTGGAAGTTAAATCGGTAAAACAAGAGATTTAAGGTTTAATTGGTATTATTATTAAAAATTGAACAAAATGAAAAAAATTGAAATATGATTAAAAGAAGTTGTCTTTATCCACCAAAAATTTTAAAGTTTAATTATAAAAATTTATTATATGAAATTTTTTTTATTTCATCAACTTGTTTAAGAAACATTTTGGATTTAGTACCATCCATTGATGCAAGTTGAGGGTTATTATAGATGAATTAAGTCCTAGAAGTAGAACAACTTGGTTCTTATAGACGGTGTTGGTGTTTTTGGTTGTGGAGTAGTATACTTGTGTATGTGATTAGTTGTCTTGGTTTACCCTGTCACGTACATAACTTTTATTTTTGTTAAGTTCAATATATTTATAACTTCAATTTTCAAAAAAACAAAAGTTGAGGGTTATTATATTTAATTCTAATCTATACACTTAGGGTTGGTCCGTCCTCAATTATTTTTACTAATTAAATTTTAAGAAATGATGTCTAATTTAGTTCAATTCAAATTAATTCTTAAGAATTTAAACTCTATTAAATTTCAATCAGACTTGATTCTCTGATTGAAATTTAATAGTATTATGACGTCATTTTCATATTTTAACTGAACCAATTTGATTCGGTTCAGTTTAACTCTTTAAATTCAAACTTGATTAGTTCTCCGCCAAAACCTATTTGATTTGTCATTTGGTAACTAATCACGTATACATATCGAGATCTTTGCCTGCCTAGAAATCTTCCTTGTAGTTTTATGCTCTTAACTTGATTGATAAAGTTTCCTTCTTGTTTGTTATGTTTGGCAATGAGATATTCAGAAGTATAAAAGAATCATTTCTTGTTTTACTTCTGTTGCAACAAGAATAAATAGATATTTCAATAACATGTACAGCAATACATAAAGATGCTCAGTTTAGATGCATATAGCTTTATTACAACTTGAGGAATATTCAATAGTAAAGTGGACTAAGAAAAATCTCATTTCGGTACAAACATATATTTTGGAGGTTAATATCGGGTTGGACATGGTTTAGGTCCAAAAATTAATATTTGGGCTCAATCTTGGCTCAAAGCTTGAATGGGTTCAAAACACACAACTTAAACTTGAGTCAGATTGAATTTGGACCATCTGACACTTTATCAAACTTGGATCTCGTATGATTATTTTTCTTTTTTAAAATTTAAATTTTAGAAAACAATTTTTTTAAAACTTAAAAATTGGAAAACGATGTTCTCATTTTGCCTAAAACTTTTAGGCTCTAGGTCAGATAGTCCGAGTCTAAGTTTATGCCCAAGTCCAAAAATTTTAAAACAAAAAAGTCCTGAAACCTGATGAAATCAAGTCGAACCTAGACTTAATTGCCAAGCCTAGTTAATATGTTACAACAATAAAAATAACAACTCAATGAAAGTCCTATTGACACATGAGTGTTATTATTTTGTCTTGAAATTGTGGTGGATCTTAATGACGACCTGATCCTATAAGCTCGCTCGCGGTGCGACCCGAATTGGATAAAAACGGAAATCTGTGTTGGAAACGATCTATCCAAATTTAATAGCTTCAATTAGATCGTATGGAAGTATAGACAATTGATAAAGCCCATGGTGTTGATCTCATAAACACATCACACAACTCAGATGAAGACCTCTTGAATAAAACCATAGGATAACCCACTTCACCGTAGCAATTCCAGATGCACTATCCCGTAGCTCCTTTACCGTGGCTTCAATCGCACAACAACGTTATTCAGATACATTCCAAGATACACCCACACACGCAGCCCATATCTCATTGAATAACTAAAACACTTCAGCTTTCTTAATTAGAAACGTGTACTGCACCAACACCTACTCACATGCACTCATTCAGTCACTACTTCGTTACTCCACTCACCACACAAATTTTATTCAGCTATCTTCCCATGTCATGTTGCAGCCGTCTATCTTCCTACGTCATGTTGCAGCCGTAGATTCAAGATAACCACAAATCCTTCACAGTCCCACTACACATTTAATTGCAAGACACCCATACACCAAAATCCCTTATCTTTTATCCAAAAATCCAGCAATATACATCTTAGACACTAACGTGATATACCACAAGTTTGTCAGAAAGTAGACTTCCATTTTGTATAAGATTCTTCCACATCTTTTAAAATCCTACTACAATTAATATCTTATATGTCCAATTAATAAATAATGCCAAAACTAATTATTTAGATATATAACATATATCCTAACATGTTATTATTTGCAGAAGCAAGATTATCTCAGGTTAAGGTAATCAAACAATGCCTTGATCTTTTTTGTACAAGCTCAGGGCAGAAAGTTAACAAGGCTAAGACCAGAGTTTTATGTTCTAATATTTCTTCTACGCTAACAAGGAATATTTATCGAGCCTTTGAATTTCAACATACTTCTAATCCGCTCCTTTCCTTTAGTCATGCTTTGCGACTTGTCAACATGTTAGGCACATCTCGACCCCGAGACTTCAGTGTCAGGACTGCCGACTGAGCGCTCCAGCTTGACTTTTTTGTTAATTCAAACCAATCACAATGTTCGTTATGTAAACTATGGACTACAAAGAGGACTTAAATTAGCCCCAAATCTTCAGTGGGCATAACTCTGTGTCAATTCTGTCTTAGACCATTCTATTTACATATTTTTTTTTGTCTTAATTCAACTTCAAACGATGTTTTATTCTAAAATTAATTAGTATATAAGGAATAACTCATTAGGCTTATATGCATACTAAAAGTTATATATTTTTTCACGTGGAACAAACTCATATTTATAGTTCAACACGCTTCCTTCACGTGTGGGTTAATTTAAGCCCCAATACGTGACACAGTATCTCTTGTCGAGATAGTAACGACTAATTCAAGAGCAATTTTACAATTTATTATAATTATTACCCTTAATCACAAGGTACTTAATTTAAAATATTAGTTTACATAAAACATTATAAATTCTTATATTTCTAACAAGTAAAGTCTTGAAACTATTAATTTTTTGTTTCACGTACAAAGAATATCAATTTTATCATAATTTTATCTAAAATTAAATCTAGTTTAGTTTAATTAAAATTAAACAAATTTTAAAATTAGAAAATCACATTTTATCAATAAATTAATAAAGTAAGATTAAATTTAGATTGAGTTAGATACTTTTTCATAATCAAATTAAAGACTTAGAATCACTAACCTTATAAGATCTAATGTAAACATTAAGATTAGGCTCTTGAAATCCATCATTCACAAGTAAGGGAAACGCGACACGTCTAAAAGCAAAAGAATCAGTTTCCGGAGACAACAGAATCATAAGACTCTCGTAAAAGATGAGGAAAGCTAGTTTGTCTAAGGGATGGTCCCAACCAGCCAGCAACCTACAACAGTAACCAGAACCACTGCTTTCTTGACCTAGACCAGCTGTTTCTTGAAAGCTGAAGCAATCTATATTCTCTACTTAGTGTTTTAGCGACCCACCACGACACAGCACAAACGTCCACGAGTCAAAAACGGACGTGGCCTTTCCCAAAAAACTGTAGACTGTTCGAGACCTAGTCGATGACGAGAAGCAATAGGCAGTACTATGAATCCACGTGTACAACACGCGTACAAACTGTCAAGTACCGAGACAGGTGCGTGGTGTGAAACCTGTTTTGTCTGGATACGGATTCCTGTCAAAAGGAGTCAATGCGGCTTAATTATCCAAATTTATAATTAAAAAGAGATTAGCTGCCCCGTAAGGAGTTCATAGATTTTGAAGATATACTTTTAGAAGTTGTGTTTAAGGGAGGCAAATTATCTTTGCCTTATTTTATTAAGGGCGTATTTGATTATTAACTGATCAGCTAAAAAAATAAATTTAATTTATTAATTTTATTGATTAACTATTTTACTGCTTACCCAATTAGTTAATTTTTAAAAAATTCAAGAAAAGTAACTTTTTACTTCAGATTGAATAAATGATAGAAGATACTTTTCAATCCCAAGCATCGGTTACTATAAAATAGCTTATATTATACTTTCTCGTAATGTCTGTCTTCTACTACCTTTCAACATAGCCTTTACCCATTAGTCCATGAGTTTGTTGACCACTAATTTAATAACTTCTTGTAGTCAATCTTTATTAATTGGCCAAGTTATGTAGTAAGTATACACCTATTTTATTATAAATCACACTGATTTAGTACAAGTAATAGATTGCAAGTAATAAATCACATTAATTTATTATTATTATATGTTATATTTTTAATAGATTTATAAACTTAATTTTTATAAAATTAAATATCTAAAATTTAAATTTTTATAAAAATATTCAAAGAAATATTAAAATATAATACTCATGTAATTATATATTTTTTAAAGTCATACTCTTATATTTTATACATAAATAGCTAATATTAAACAACTAATTTTACCAAATATCTCTAACAACTAAATACAATCAACTGAGTACTAAAAAGGGCCTAAATATCATCTATTTTATATAAATATATAGACAAAATTAAATAAAACAAGATTAAAATATCTTAACAAATGTTCCAACCTCAATATTGCCATTCTCTTGAAAATTAATAATTTCAAGAGATTGTTAATTTTCAAGAAATTGGCAGTATTAAAATTTTTATATTTTTATTAAATATATTTGTTTGTTTATAAAAATTTAACAAAAGATCAAATTTTGTTACAAATATTTAATTAATTATTAAAATGGAAAAAATTAATTGGACAGGGACCAAACGACTTTTCAATTGGAATTATACAACATAACGGACTTCGAAATCTAGGAAACGGTTGTTTTTTAATTTTGACACTGCACACAGTGGGGGCCATACACGCATCACCCACGTTATCGATAGACTCCACTAAGGTCGATAGTTACGTACTTTTCCAATTTGGACACAGATACACATAATAACGGCTCATTATAATTCTTCCTTGCCCTCCATTACGTGCCGAAACTGTTCGAATTTCGAGGCTGGTTGGTTCTTATCACAGCCCTAATTAATGCTCCGTGAAATTCTATAAGTGAGCCGTCAACTTACTAGCTTTCGCGGTCTGACGCAGCTACTGCTAGGTTCTGTGTTTGCTAATCTAAAAGTACTCGTAAGTGGTACCTTAATCGTGTTAAAAGATTCTTACCTTGCCGATCTACGTAATTACGGTTCTTTATATTTTAAGGTTTTGTTAGCAGAGACGTAAAGGCAAACGGAAGAGCCAGAAAGCATCGTGATTTGCATACAACAACTATCAACATGTGTTTCTTTCGAAAAGGGACAAAATTATGTTAGATTCTTTTAATTTTCTGTTCTGGGTTCGTGCATTTCTCTCGTTTTGCTAGGACCAGAAAACCTCCATGCTTGCTTCTTTTACGGATTCACAGACAGGACACGAACCTAGAAAAGCTTCGCAGGATTTGCACGAGCAGAGGTGTCTGCAAGGTAGAAAGAGAACTGTCGGCCTCTGAGAATTGCAACTTTTGCAGGCAATCTCTGATCCCACGTGGGTGTGTGTGTCTTCTTGCGCTCTATCGCATGAACCACAACACGACTCTGCATCTTGAGATCGGCCTATTTCACTCATCAAGAGCAGCCTCTCTCTGACTTGTTGGGTTAGTTCTACGACCATCGACTCGTTTGTTCTGGCCAGTCTCTGCCATGAATCGCTCTCCATTTGTGCTTTTCTTAACCGGGCTTCAAGCTCTAACGTCTTCCTTCTTGCTTCGGCTAAGTTGTCCTCTTTTTGCCTCATTAGAGACCAGGCCTTTGATTCTGCACTCTTCAGTAGAGTCTCGAGTTGAAGCTTTCTTTGCTCTTGTAACGCCAAACGTAGTCTCTCATTCTGCACTCGAACGAAATAGAACCATGAGAAGATTTTAAGCTGATCATATTCCAATAAACAGACCGTGATTTTTTTTGTTTTTACCTGTAACTGAAGAAAGCAGTCGAGCTCTTCTCTTTGCATCCTGAAATGGGCGTCCAGGGACTGAGAAAGAGCCATGGCAATGGAAGAACTATCACAAGTTGATGTTGAAGAAGAACAGACCACGCCTGTATTATTGTCGACACCAAAGGGTGGAGAGATTTCTTGCGCAAAGAAGAGATTTTGATCTTGGAAATTGGAACAGACATCGACTCCATTCCCTGGAACAGTAGGATTATAAACAATCCAATCCTGTAGGCCAGGCACAAAGGTGGGGAGACCGAGACTTTCTGGATACAACTGTGCTTGAACAGCCATTATTATGATTTGTGCCGGAGACCAAAATGGAGCCCAAAAAAAAAAAAGGCAGCAAACACCAAATACCAAACCTTCCCTTTCTTTTTCACACAATCCACTAGCTATTAATAATCAGAAACCATAAGAACAAGACATAAAAATGGAGGTTATGCCAGACTCTTAGCAGCTCTTTTACAAAGAGACCGAACAATTATGAACGTATGAAACTGGTGGCTAGTGCTATATATAGGAAAAGAAGTGACCTTTTAGGGGAACTAATTATAAGACAAATGAAAAACGGAAAGTTAGAGAACCGATGGGGATACAGACAGAGAAGGAAGCAGATCATTTAAGTGTAGTTAACAGCCCCCCCATTAAAACGCTTTGAATGCGAGCACTAAACGACGATGGACACATGCAAATTTGGTGACGCAACAACAACAATGGACGCATCGGGTCAGAGGCAAAATAGAGAGAGAGAAAGATTAGGAGTGGAGAGGAATGGAGGTGTGGTGTGTTTTGGATGTTAATGGAGGAATTCACTCGCAAGGAGACATGAAAGAGTCAGACTTTACCGACCTAGTAATAGGAAATAGGAATTGCCAAGTTTGTCAGTTTCGGTTCATTGGAAAAAGGCCCAAGACACTTTTATTAAATTAATTAATTTCAACTTTGCCTTATTAAGAAATTCTACTTTAATCGGCCTTTTAGAAGATTGAAGCGGTAGGGGAAACTAAAGTCTATATAACAAAATCTCTTAAATTTTAAAAGATTTTGTATTCTAAATAAATATTATTAAAAACTCAATGGAAAAAAATTTTAATTGTCTAATTTTTCTGTTAAGTTTTTAACCATCTAATTAAATTTACTTTAATAACTTTTATTATTAAAAACCGATCAATTTAATAATTTCCTTTTTAATTAAACTTTAAATTCTTCAATTAGTAAGGACAACCTCTTTCAATCATATTTTAAATTCTTTAATTTTGTTTAATATTTAGTTGATTTTATGAAAGTATAATATTAGTTGAACATTTTAAACTTTAAAATTTCTTTTTTATCGGTTTAACTTTCGATCCAATTTTAGCGTCTTCTCATCCTATGGCCTCTTGTATTCAAGAGCTACTCGTAAAGAATTGGTAGGTGAAGGTGCGACATGTTTTTTATGAAAGCAACAGCTGCATAAATTGGCTTGCGAATTACGCAAAGTCTTATAATTTTGGTGTCACTTCGCTTATCACTATACCTTTAGAGTGTATTTTTATCCGGCTCGAGGATACGACAAGTGTTTCGATTCTTAGATTAGTTTTGTAGTTCATTGTTTTGTTTGTTATCTTTCCTTTCATTCCAAAAAAAAAAAACCAATGCAAATTAATTAATTTAACAAATCATTGTATAATATTTATTCAATATACACTTAGTAATATCTCAAAATTCTAATAAAAATGAGGTGGACGATTTTTCTAATGCTTTTTTCTTCGAGCGAAGGAATTGCAGTTGTTATCCTTTTGGATGCGTCTTGGTTAAATCTCTGGATTGATGCAATAGCTTGTAAATAACATCAACCGAGTATTCCGCATTAGATAAGTCCTGTACGACAAGCTCAATCGAGATAATGTAAGTAAGAGATTCGAATATATAACCTTTTGATCCCATGCTCTCTTCTACCAACTCGACCATCCTTAAAGGGCAATTTCTCTAATAAATTCAACCTTTTTAATCAAATTTAAATAAATAAGCTCAAAACTCATTATTAAATAGAATTTTAAGTTTGTTTGTACCCTTATTTAAACCTATTTCAATATTACATATTAATTTCCAATTTAGTTGATTTTTTCATCTCTAATTATATTTTAAACGATGTATGCTTTTAAATCTAAAATACAACATTAATATTTCCTAAAAAAGACAATATTTTCACGAAGATTGTTCTAAAGATAATATTTTGGTTTTACTATATTTATTAAGTCATAAGATGTAGGTTTTGTTTAGGGGAGCGGCAGTAGCTGATGACCTGTTAAAATTAACTTATTGAAATGATAAGTACTTATTTTCAATAAGTATTTATGTGTTTGGGATTGCTGTTTTGGTAATTGCTAAAACGTGAAAATAGGTGTTTGACAAGTGCGATTGCGATTGCGATTGCTGAAAAGAAATAAAATGACTAAAAAGTCTATTAATTTAATAAACTATTAATTTGTATAAATAATTAAAATATATATTATTAGTCATAAAAATTTAAAATATTAAATTAAAATAAGAAAAATATAAATTTAATAAATAAAATATTTCATAAAAATATATTATTATTCATATAAATTTAAAATTATAAATAAGAAAATATTAAATTAAAATAAATAAAATAAATTTAATAAATAAAATATTTAATAAAAAGTATATTATTAGTCAGAGAGAACAGGGAGTGCCAGAGAGAACGAAGAAGATGATACGTTAGACTTGTTTTCTATTAGTTGATGGTATAATATAAAATAATAATTATCATAAGGTTATTAATAAAAAGTAGAATTTTTACCTCAAAATTTCTTTTTTACTGTAACTTTCTTTCTACTTATTGATTTTTACGGTAGCACCGCACTTTTCTTTAACCTCCGGTTATTTACTTGCAAATCTAAATATGTGACTGCGTTTAAAAACTGCAATAAATAAGTATTTATTTCCACCGTACTGTAGATCCAAACGCAAGCCGTAGAGGAAGTTGAATAAAAAACGTCCAATATATGAGCCACACGTGGCGAAATCTCAACAATTTGTGTAATTATTAGGCTTAATGAGCTACAACAGTTCTGACATCCATGCTTAGAGCTTTTTATTTGTTTCAAAGAGAGCCCGCCACGAAGCCACTGCATGCAAGCTGCTTACACTTGTAGGCATTTGCTTGTCTAGATTAATATTTATATCTTTTAAAGTTATACGATCAATTTAAATTTTTTAAAATTATTAATTTGTTAATTAGTAATTGTTACACACTATTAGTCACAGTATTTTGAAAATCGAATTGAATCAGTCGGTCAGATCGAAGATTCGGTGACTTGGAGCATGAAATGGTCCAATTTAGTCCTTATTTTTGTGAGTAATTAACTCGTTCATTTTGTGATCAGATCGGTAAAAACTTCTGAATCGGTGAAAAAAAGGACAGGCCGGTTCATTTAAAATGAAGAGTTTTCATTTAAAAATTAAAATATTCAAAACCCTAAAAATTAAGAAGATAAAACGTTGCTCTCTTTCGAATATCTTATGTCTCATCTCAGCCACTGTCACTTTCACTTCACTCTTTATCAACTAAAATTCTTAGCAGGTCTCTTTTTAATTTTTATCTCGCTCTCACGTCTCTCTTTCTATCTCTTTTAGTAAGTTTGTGTTTCATTTTTTCTGTGCTTCTCTTAAAAATTTGCAGGTTTTCTGGTGAACATAGAAAAAACAACTTGTATGTTTTGAAGTTTGAAGGTTTAAGTTAGATAAATAATTAAATAGTATGTTTAAAAATTATCTTATAAATATAATATATAAAATAAAAATTATATATTTATTAGTCACTGGTTCGATCATAATTAAATCCCGGTTAAACTATTAATCGTTAAATCAATTGTTTCTCTGATTCAATTACTGGTCTGATTTTTAAAACATTGATTAGTCAATATAGAATAACATGAAAAGAAAAAACCAAACCCATTTTTTAATTTTCCTTTTATAAATTTCAATTTACGAACAAGACAATGCCTTTGGCTTGGGATGGTAACCCCTATGAATGCCTCCCATGTTTCATTTATTGTCAAGCTTACATTGGAACATGAGCACTCTCAGGTGTCACTCGACCTTGCAATAAAGTTCGACCTTACACGGCGTGACTGCTTTTGCGTCCAGATCCAGGATGAAAGCCAACGTTAAATTGTCAGCATAACCCGAAGTCCTTCACCTAGTCCATATTTTATACTACTGTACTATTTTTTCGGTGATTGAGATTATATATGTCACATTTCGGATAAGAATACAATAAAATATAATTTAAATTCTAACATTTTTAAAATGTTCATATCAAACAGAACATTCACCAGAAATTTGAACTACAGCTAGAAAAAATTTACTAAATATTGTATAAATCCAATAAGTTAATAGTGCGTATCAATAAGGAGAGCTTTCATGTTATTTTAGAAACTAATCTTTAAAAGGTTAAGACTTATCTAACAATTTGGTTAGAGTTTAGTAAAGTGTAACTCACTTTGAATGAATGATCGGGTTGTCGAAGCCCATAAAATAATACCGATTCTTCAAATTTTTTGTAGTAATCGTGGAATCAGATCGAATCTTTAGAGAACTGAGCACTAATTTTTTATTTTCAAGGAATAAAATTAAATGGGAGTTTTTGATTAAAAAACTGATTAACTGAAAATAAGACAAAAACACATTAAATCAACTAAATTTAAAATTGAGAAAGTCAAGATTACAATACTTTGAATGAATGGAGTGGCTTGTAGCTTAGCTAGAGCTTATACTACTTATGTCTGTTTCCATGTATGGAAGGACATCCCATCTTTTTTGTTGGACTTTTATTGAGTTATTGAGGTTGATTCTTCTTTAAAAAAAAAGTTTCGTGAAAAAGACTAAACCCTAAATTAAATAATCAAGATAGCTGCAATTACTTGATTTAGTTTTCTTGTTTATCATAAGTTAAATATGGAAATTCATAAATAACCTATTGTACTATTTTTTCATGAAAATTACAGATCACTGAATTTCTAGATAGTGATATAATAATTAATATTAAATTAAATTGTCAGATTAATCGAATATCAATCATTCATAAAATATGAGAACTTAAAATAAGAAATACTTGAACTAAAACGTAAATAAATGTTGGGGACACAAAACCTTACAAGGTTATAATTAGAGTATTGAATCCCCTTGAATCAGAACGATGAGTTTAGCTACACATGACTTTTGCTTCATTAACAAAAATAGAAAAAAGACTAAAAATTGCTAAAAACGTAAAAAAGATCCCTTTTTTGTTGGGAGAAACGCCTCTTTTATAGGGTTTTCTAATCTAATCCTAATTTAAGGGTGTACTTGTTTAGTAGATATGAAACAAGGGGAATAAATATGGAATGAAATGAAAGATTGAGTTTGGTAAGAGACTATATTATAGTTATTATTTTCATTACCCATTTTTGGGTAATACACCATTCCACTCATAATTTAAAGGAATGGGTATCATTGTTATGTAAGGGTGTGATTGTTACAATTAATTAAAATATAACTAATTAAAATGTAATTATTAATTAATTAAAATATTGTAATTAATTAATTACAATATAATTAATTAAAATAGTATTAATAATTAATTAACTATAATATAATTAATTAAAATATAATTCATTCAATAATTAAAATATAATTAATTATTTAGTTACAATATAAGTATAATTATTCATTAATTAAAATATTGTAATTAATTAACTACAATATAATTAATTAAAATATAATTTATTCATTAATTAAAATATTGCAATTAATTATTTAATTAAAATATAATTAATTAATTAAAATATAAAAATTACAATATAAATAATTACAATATTATTATTAATTGATTAATTAAAATGTAATAATAATTAATTAAAATATAATTAATTAATTAGCCAATCACTGTCAATGTTAATGGTAATCATTCCTTTCTCTTAACCAACTATCTTACTTATAATAATAATATCCATTCCTATTCTTCACTATATTCATTCTCGTTTCTATTACCATGCTCCCATGTGAACCAACCGTCTCCTAACTCTAACTTGTAAAGATGTCTATTTAGAACGAATTCAAAATAAAACTCCTTCATGATAAGGATAAGGCGAAACCTTCAAGTTAAACTCCAACTCTTCAAATGATCAACCTTATCCACTGCAACAATATCTCAATTTATCAAAAAATTGTCGTTATCATTAATAGAATTTTAGTCAATGTTACGAATACTGTATCGGATTTGGTACTGAATCAGGTTTTGGTACGGTACTATACTGGTATCGGTTAATACTGGGTACTGTTTCGGATAATTTTTTAAATTTATGAAATAGTTCCTGAAATTTTTTAAAATTACAAAATAGTCCGTTATTATATTATACAATTGTACTTTGTCTCCAAAAATCATAACAATAAATAATAATTACAATTTTAATTTAATTTATAAAATTAATTTAATAATTATTAATGAATATAATTAAATGAAAAAATATAAATTTCAAATAAAATTTAATTTAATAATTAAAAATATATAAAATAAATATTAGTTTATAAATAATAAACAATAAATTATTTATTTTAAAAAATAATTTTTTATTAATACTTTATTAATAAATATTATATAAAATGTTAAAATAATTTCTTTTTAAGTTTTATGTAATTTATCATTATTATTAGTAATAGAAATATTTATTATTATTTTAAAAACAAAAAAATTGACAATAATTATAAAAGTTGAAATAATAAAATAACTAATTAAAAAAATTTGAAAAAGGGAAGAAACAGAGGTACCAGGGAGAGAGGGAGATTCTAAAAACTTTTGAAAATTTTGCAAAAAAGTTCTCTTATTTTAAAAATTTTCGGTACCCAACGATATTTGACCGGAATTTTAAATATCAACCGATACCATTAGAAACAGGCCGGTACCAAAAGGTATTTAAATCTGATACCACCAACCCCTTATTTCGTACCGGTCTTGGTCCGATACGTACTGATATTCATAACCATGGTTCCAATTTGATGCAATATCTAATTTTCATCTCCTAAAACAAAACAATCATTAATTTTCATATTTAAATACAAAAATAAATTCAAAACAAAGAAGATAATATGAAATAATTAGTCAAAATAAGATTTTATAAATGAAGTTAATGTTAAGCTAAACCAAATTTGAACCCTAAAAAGTCAACAAATTCTAATATTCAAGGTTTCCTATTTTGCGAGAGTATAAAGAAGGAATATCAACTATAGGCGGTCTTTCTTTTATATTTTTAAAAAGAGGTCATTTTTGTAGTTCAAACCTTTAATTTTCTGGTCATAAAGGATTAATCTAATTTAAACTCTAATAAGTTATTCATATATTTGTCTATAAGATGAGTTACTTCTCCCATTATGTACACGATTTTGTTTGATCAGTCCATCATAGACCAATTGAGTTTTTAATGCAACGTAATGATCAATGCTAAAATAAATTATAATAAAAACAAAAAATGTTTTATTAGAGTTTATAAATAATAGAGTCAAACATAAACGTGGAACATGAGCCATCATTAACTATGGTTTTTAGTGAGTTAAAGAAAGGTTTAAACTTTTTTAACAGATTTAAATAATTTTAAAAATATTTTGAGAATTTATATTTTTATAATTTAAAAAATATTTTTTTAAATTTTAAATTTTATACGTCATTGTCTAATGTTTTAAAAATTTAAATTTATTAACTATTTTTAAAAAATTATATAACTTAAATCAAAACACTATATTTGTTAATTATTTGACCTGATTTTTAATAAATATGTATATTAATTAGATTTTATTTAAAATTATAATAATTAATTTTAAATTAATAAATTAAAAGCTTTAAAATAATTGAATAATATATTTAAAAAAGTTTCAAAATTTTGAATCTTTGACAATTTTGAAAATTTTTTATTTATTCAATAGGCGTTTATCTGGTGCAACACGACCTAGGGCAGCCACCAAGTCATACAGACGTGCCCAATAGCTATTGCAGATTTGTCTTCTGATCGGATTCCCGCTATTAGCCAGCTGTATCCAGAATGGGGCCTACCAAATTCATCTTTACCAATTAAACCCCCGTCATTTGAACAAAATGACAAGTAACGAAATTAATATTGAAATCTGAATAAGGGCACTTTGGCGAAAGCACAAAGAAAAGCGCGTACGGAACCGACTTTACTAGGTCGGTCAGAACGCCAATCCCACGCATTATATATACCTGATCTCAGCTCATTATAATTGTACCTTCCGAGTCCTAGGTTAGGTTTAGCTCTCTGTGCTGTTATAAGCTTCTCTCTGTCTCGAAAACCCTAGCCGCAGGGTTTGTGTCTCTCTCGGGTTTTGCGATTCAGTTAAGAAGTGACAAAGGCTTAAGGTTGTATTAAGGAGTTTAATATCGTATTGTTAATTAAGGGTAAGCTTTGATTTGTTCTCGCAAATTTGAGGAATCAGTGTTGCGGACCCGATTCCCGTGCATAATCCTAAGCTATGTCACGTTGCTTTCCTTATCCACCTCCTGGTTGGTCGAGGGACGGAACCCAGTTTGGGACAGTGAACGAATCGATTAAGGTTCGTTGAACTAGTTCGGTTCTTTTGCGTTTATGGCGAGTTTATTAGTTGTAAATACAATCCCTAGCCGTATCGATTGGGATAACATGACCTCGTAGTTATAGTCTAGGATGATGAATGTTTTTGGTTGTTAATTTATCTATGTAATAAGAGGTTCCTGAGGCCAAAAAATGGGCGGTGGGTGCTTTTGGTGGATTCCAGTGCTTCTAACGTACATAACACGGGGTTTTGAATGGTGATGTTAGTGTTGCTATGCGAGTTGTTTCATGTTTGGCGCCCAAGTTTTATCAGTTAGCTGGGTGAAGAGAATTTCAATTTCTACAGTGTTCTTTGTGGGTTTCTAATGACTATCACGTACTCATATGCATCTTGGTTTAACTGTTCTTTCGTGTTTATGGCGAGTTTATCAGTTGTAATTACAAACCCTAGTCCTAATCTTGATTGAATTAACATGACTTCCTAGTTATAGTCTAGGATGATGAATGCTTTCGGTTGTTAATTTGTCTATGTAATAATGGGTGGTGGGGTGCTTTAGGTGGATGCCAGTGTTTCTGACGTATAAAACACGGGGTTTTGAATGGTGATCTTATTGTTGATATGTGAGTTGTTTCACATTTGACGCCAAGTTTTTTCTGTTAGCTAGGTGAAGAGAAGTTCATTTTCTTCACTGTGTTCTTTGTGGGTTTCTAATGACTATTAAGTTCTCATATGCATCTTGTTTTAACTCATCTACTGAATCTTGTTTTTCAGAGTTCTGTTCTAAGCAAATTTGAAATATTACAAATAAGCTTGTTTCTGAGCGTTATGTGCAGGAAAATGGTGTTGAATAAAAAGCTCTTAATTCAAATATATTGGTATTCAACTTTTGTACTTCTAGGCAGATCATCTTCTTGAATACGAGTAAAGAGCATTCCTTGTAGTTTTTTAGCATGTATACATGTGGATGTAATGATAATTTGGTTTTTCTGTATGGTGTTCCTGTTGCTGAGAATGATAGAACTTGTTCCCTTGTACTCGCATCCCCCAATACATGAGTATGGTCGGTTATGCTTTGTCTTGAGTGGGCCTATAATCTGATTTAGCCATCTTGGCTTAAGATCCAGAGTAAAAAGGAGATCATAACAGATAGGCAAAAAGACAAACGGAGGGGGGACAGACATCGAAGGAAGGATAAGGTAAAGAGCAAGGAGAGGGGAAATTTGAGTAAGTTATCTTCTTATCAAGGAAAGAAAAGCCTCCCTCCAAAGTCTGTTGAATCTGAAGCTGAAAAGAGTGACCTAACCGAGGAACATGGCCAACCGGTTTATTGTCAAAGCCTGCCCCTCATGTCTGAGGGCATTGAGAGTATTAGCAAGAGGAAGTGGGATGATTCAACATCTACTGATGTTAAAATTATAGGTAACTTTCTTGCTATCTGCTTCATATAATTAGCAGAGGTTATGATCTTGTTTTAATTGTTCGTTACTTTATTTTCATCAACCAGGTAATATTATTCGAATTAAGCTGCGAAAGAATGGAGACGGCGATGCATCATTCAGTGGAGACCAATTATGCTCTACTACTGGAAGGGATGATTCTGGTCCTCAGCAGAAGGATTTGCTGGAGATGCCTGGTTCAAAACACATTGACGAGGAACTAAATTCTAGACAAGACAAGGCATGTGTTGACACGGCTTCAAAAAATGAAAACGAAAATTCTGACAACGACGTTGAGGATGTTGGTAGCTCTGGATCTGCGCATAATGTATTGCAGACAGAGGAATCCCCATATACGAAACATTTTGGGGATTGGGCTCCTCCACCTTTTCTATTAAACTTAGCTGCTGCTGCTGATGGTGATAATTGGCTTTTTGAGACGAAAAAGCAAGAAAGGAATGTCCATGAAAATTTTACACTACACATGGAGGAGACAAATCAAGAAGACTGTACATCATGGCCGAGAGCTCGTTTCATACCCGGAGTGGATGTTTACGCATTACCTTATACTGTGCCATTCTGATGGTTAAGTAACACCGTGTGTTGGAACTTTTGGCGATGATTCTGGTGGCAGGTGGTTTTTCATGAGGTTCACCAGAGATGAGACAACTATGTTTTCCAACATTGCCCCAATTTTGTAGTTTAGGATATAGAGCAGTTAGTCATGTACAGCGAATGTTAGAAGTTTTTGTAATTTATATAAAGATCGAAACTTTATTCTTTTGTTTACAACTTGGAGTTCTTTTCTGGATTCAAAAAGCTATGCGACATTCGAAGAATTGCTATGTATATATGAATTTGAAAAGTTCCTATTTGCTTCATCGTGAGGAAAACCAAAGATGCAAAACAATGGGACGTGGATAAAAGCACGTCGGTAGGTTCAATCCTGCGGTTTCTGCAAGTAATCTCTCAACTTCAAACTTACAACACCTTGTGCTGATTCACTTTCGATACTGCACAATGAGCTGGTATAATCGTTCAAGAGCACATCAAAACTTGGTTTGTGACCTGTTTCCGTGACAAAACCGTCGAAGTCCTCCTTACTCGATTCACTAACATACGAGTTGAACCAACTTTCTCCATCTTTAATACCATTTAGCAGCTTCAGTACCTGGGTGAAGAAGAAAAACCATGAAAAATCATAATCTATTTTCAGATTGAACTCAAATGGAATGCAATGCAATCTGCTTTAATACTACAGTAACACATGTTTTACATGAGTCTCTCTTCTTGAATAAAAAGGATGTTTATACCTGGCTCACTTTTGGCCGTAATCTAGCTGACTGTCTAGTGCATAGAGTCGCTGCAAGAATCATTTTATTCATCTGAACGATATTGAAATCCTTCTCTAATCTAGGATCCAGCAATGCATTTAGGTCCCCTTTCTCTAGCAATGGCGTTGCCTGAAATACCAAAAACCATGGTTATGGCTTCAAGCAGAAACAGTGTACATTTCTTGGAGCAATGAACAGTATTTTCTTACCCACTTCACCAAGCTCTGTTGTCCCTTTAGACCTTCAGAACTGATTGGCTTTTTTCCTGTTAATAGTTCAAGCAGAACTACACCGAAGGCGTAGACATCAACTTTATTGCTAACTCTTCCATGCATAACATATTCTGGAGCTAAATACCCAAATGTTCCAACAAGGTCACTGATCATCATATAGTCCGAATCCTGAGGTCCCCATAGAGCTAGTCCAAAATCTGATAACTGTGAAGATGGAACTAATATATCGTCAATATCTTTAGTTGGTAAATTAAAAAGGATTGCTGAATCTACCCTTTGTTTTGAGTCAGAAGAATGTTCGTTTTATGTTACCTGTGGCTGGAAATCATGCGACAGGAGAATGTTGGAAGATTTTACGTCTCTGTGAATAACAGATCGAGGACATTCGTTGTGCAAGTAGTTCAGTGCCTCAGCAATTGCAACGGCCAACTGATACCTCACTTTCCAGGGTAATACTGATTCCTTCGAACTTGCTGTTGTCAGAATTGAACTCCATTTGTTACAATGATATGAAAATCTTGAAACTATCAGACGGATCGAGCCTAGTGATGAACGAGTTAGGATCTAACCGTGTAGATTTTCCTCTAAGCTCCCTTTGGGCAAGAAGTCGTACACCAGAATGAGATGGTCATCTTTAATGCAAGCACCAACTAGAGGTGTAATATTTCTGTGGTTTAACAAGGACATTACTTCGATTTCCAAGGAGAGGTCCTTGAAAGCTTCCTTGTAGTGCTTTAGTATTTTCACTGCTATCAGCTTTCCTCCAGAAAGTAACCCTTTGTATACATTGCTGCACCCTCCTCCTCCAATCAAGTTTTCTGTATATTAATCAACATAGTGTCACAAGAAAGCAAATGGCGTTAGCAACAAGCCAGTCGATCATGTAGGGCCAAAATTCGGGCTGGTCAAGCCATTCTTTTTCTAACTTTGAGCTTGACTCAAAAGCAGGTCAAAAAGCTGCTTGTCCAACCTCTAATTTATTAAACAAATAACTACTTCAGACTAAGATAAAAATATTAAAGAACCTGAAGAGAATTGACGCGTGGCCTTGTTTAGCTCTTCGTAGCTGAATAGCTTGGAGCCAGATGAATTCAGTTTTAGGACAAGCTCCGTCTTTTCTTCACAATAAGAAATCATGTCATCAGAAGAATCTTCTGCTTCTTCAGAAGCCAAATTGATATGGGGTTTTGGAGAAGCAGGTCTGAAATGATAGATTGGATTCACCACAGAAAATTCACCAAGATTTACCGAAGTCTTTAATACCAGAAGGGGCCAACCAAGTATTGGTTGTCCAGAGTCTTTCGACGTTACTGAACATGAAGAAGACAAATCTTGGTGCAAAAGTGCAGACTTGTCAACTTTTCCAATGCTAGTTTCGTTGGTTGTTTCATTTTCAGACTCATGAATCTCGGAGAAACTTGTTTCCTTAATCCTGAAATCCTCAACAAATGAATCACTTGATGTTTCACCCTCGAAAAGGCTGCTGGTTCTATTTGTAGTGAAATCGAGGGACGAAGATTGACTGGTAAGGCTCATGACCCATTCTACGACAGACATGCTTCTTGCTTTAGCTCTTCTTAAGGCTTCCTGATTCCGATAGTTCCTTCCAAGTAAAGGCCAACCAAGAACAGTTTCTGGCATGGCAGAAAACGATCTGATACGAGGTTTGTTCTTGTCTTCCTCGTCAACTCTCAAATAATCCCTTGCAGAGGATTGAAATTTATTAGAAATAGAAGCCTTTGAGCTTCTTATACAACTACAGCGCTTGTCCGAGCATAGTCCCTGTTTCGGATTTACCTTAAAACCTGCAAAACAAGATGATCAATCCCATCAAGATAAGCTATCATCAGGAAAGCGAGAGAACATCTTTAAGGAGCTTTCATGGCAAGACCTGAATTTCCAGTTTTAAGGACAGAGACAGAATTGTCTGCTTGTTCAGGATCCTGTCCAACGACGTTGTAGTGAAGACACTCTTCACAACGGTTGCTCGTCAGGATTCTAAACAAAATCTGTTTCATTCTCTTTCTCTTCTTCTCCATAACTTCCTTCACAACCTTCAACTTTCCAACTTTCACAACTTTCGTTAGGTATCATTGCACTCCCGAACATAGCATATGATCTTTGCTAAAATGAAGTTCGGCATAAAAATTCATAAACTAATCATGATTTTTTGACCATTATAAGCATGCTTTTTTTGATTTAATTTTACCAACAATGTGCGTTATACAGTACTTCCCGCCTGCGGCCTGCCATTGGGCAGATTACGTACACCGATTATGACTGACGTGGAGGAATTAACTGAGTCTGCACGTAATTCATCTCTAATGAAAGTCAAAATGAATTTGGCTATGGAATTTTGTTTACCGTGATAAGGAAGGGGAAGCCTTTCATTTTCATGTTATATATATAATATTAAAATAATAAATTTAACTTTTATTTAATAAATCAAGAACGACATGTCGTATATGGACATTTACCCAACATCATGTTAAACGACGGTCCGTTTGACTACATCGATGCTTTATTATTTCCTCTCTTTGTTTGGCTCAATCAGATGGGAACTGTTTTTCAAAAAAGGATTAACGTCAAACATAAAAATGCTCTCAACTGCCGAGCCAAACGGAATCGAAATTCGAAAAGGAGTTGAAAGTTGAAACAGGAAAAGTTCTAAAAGCAGCAGAAGGAGAAGAAAAACGGCACACAGGAGTAGCCGGAGTTCAACTCAGCGCCTTTTACATGCATCTCGCGTTTTGGTACTTTTACCGATTCCCGCCGATAGTCAGATTCGAAGTTTCTCTGAATATTACGATCTCAAACTTCCCTCACTTTTTTTAATCTCAGGATGCGAACGATCCAAGAGAAGCTCTCAAGTACTAGCTCTAACGTCACAAATACTACGAGCTCTGTAAATCTCTGATCTGATTTCGGTGCTATTTTTGATGTTTTTTTAATTTTCGGAATCGATTGATCTTGATACGTAGATACGAGAACATTTGATTAATCGAGGAAGCTTGAGATGTTCTTCAAGAATGTGAAGAGACATGAAGTTGCGATCGTGATTCTATACGAGTTTGTGCCACACGCACGAAAAGTGTTGCTTAGACTGTGAGTGATTAGCTTATGGAAGATTCTGGAGTTTGATATTTGCTAATTAACGCGATACTTGGAATTAGTTCATCTATTGAAAAGGCTCGTGGTTACAGGCTTTTGCTCTGTACGGTAGGTTTCGTTTACACAAATGAAGGAGGTTTCGGCTAAGGACGTACTTAATGATCTGAGGCCATCTGGATCAACTCAATAGATATGAACTGCATGATATTGGTTCTGAAGGTAAGGAATAATAGGATCTCTGGAGTTTTTTGTTTCTTTGTGCTCTTTTCGAGTCTAATTTGACAAGTTTAAGTGGTAAAGGGAAACATGATTTTTGGATTTGAGTGATTAATATGTTTTTGCGAGTCTGTGAATATGTTGATATATTGATATTTCCTTGATTAGTCTGTTTGTAAGGTACTTCGGCGACATGAAAATTTCATGTGAACTTGGTAGATTATGCTCTGTGGATGTACTTTTCTTTTTCCGGTGTCTAATTAAACACTTAACTGGTTTTGCTTGGTGTTCTTTCCAGTGGAAGTAGAGATGGGACAGAAATGAACGAAATAGATCAAGTTGACGTCATCAATCTAGGATACATTTTGGAAACTCAAAATAGGCAACTGAAATATTAATCTCAAATTCTCAATATCTGAATGGTGTACGATTATGGATTGTCTATGACTGCTGAAGTGCAAGCATTACAAATACAATTGTCCATTACATTTCCGCATTATTTTATATTGTATTAGGTGGGGCAAAATTCTGTGTGTTCTTACTCAGAGAGATGGGGTGGACCTTGAAATATATAAATGCACCATCTTCTGCGAGTCCTAGAGCAGGTTTCGATGACTTCAGTCCAGAGTAACTTCCTTCTGCTCTTGTTTGAAACCCTGTTTTCATCTTCATAAACTATATTCCTATGATCTGAACCCGGCTGTCACATTACCATTTCTAGTTTTGAGTTGGATCTTCATAAACCATATTTGCTGTTTGCTAAGCATTAAGCATAGGTTGAAAATTCACATTTGAAGCCACAAGTCCTCTTCCGCGGAGACCATTTTAGTCATTTTTTTCCGTGTTGCTTCGTTCTTGTGGTATATGCTGGCGACTTGAAGTTGTTTATCTGAACATGTATAATCGGTTATCAAATGCAATGATCTTGCACGGTATTTTTTGATGGACTTCATAAATTCAGGTGTTTCCAGATTAGTATCACTTGCAGTCACTTGAGACATTTTTTGGGGCTGAGTTTCTCCTATAACTCTTCAGCTCCTTATGACTTTTTAATGTTTCTGGTTCCCTCTTTCGAATAGAAGTTGCAAGTTGGGGACGTAGTGGAGAGGAAGTGTGAGCATCACCTAAGAAAATACTGCAACTCTCGAATCAGGTAAGCTGCTTATGCAGTTCCACAAAGGCTGTAGGAATTCGAATGACAATTCTTTTAATAAGCCTAAGCGAATCCCTGTGAAAATAAAGCCTTCCATTTGTTAGATTTTTGATCTTTTTATAATCTTTATAGAGGATTTTACATGTATCTTGGACGGAGATAGGTTCGCAGCCTTTGGTCTTCTAATAAATCAACACCTATCTGCCACAGGTTACAAGCATTGCAATTCAGGGCCTTGTCGAACTAATCAGTACTGAAAGCCGAAGTGACTCCACAACCTTAGATCCAGTTTCGAATTCCGTCTTTCCTAGCACACTCCGCTACGTTCAATTCCAGAAACAAAAATGAAGGTATTGTGGGTGAGAAATATCGAAATCTATAACTTCTCTAAAGTTATGCATGTGAATACTTCCCTTGGGGTTTGAACAAATGGAAATGTAGTAAAATTGATTTTATTAACCTAATAAAATTTATTTAGTTATTTAATATTAATTACTAATAATTTATATATGTTCAATTTTTATTTAGAATAAAGAGATTGAAAATGAAATTAAAACATATTTTAATTTTTTTTCATTGTAATTTAATTTTGTCACTGTATATTTGTTCTATGTCCTTCATTAATTCTTGACGTGTTCACTAAATCATAATACCGTATTAGGATAATAAATCTCACATTGAAAAGATACAACATCTACCAATAACATATAAGATTAAAAATGAACAATTCTCTTTAAAAGCTTAAATCTTTTAGATTGATTTCATTCTCAACCTATCTTAAATTTCAAGATATCGTGTTACTTTCAATTATTGTCAGCAGTTCGTTGCATCTTGTTCTTTCAAGTTCTCTACAGGAGTTTCTAGTTCTTTAACGTCTTCGATTTGGTTTTCCACTTGGGATGAATATGCCATGCCATGTGATATGATCGATAGTTTAATAGATAGAGCAGAAAGAGTTAAACTGGGGAACACTAAATAACTACCATATTTCTCTCTCTGTTTTTTTTTTTGGGGATAAAATGTAAATATATTGAATAAAATAAAAAGTACATAATCCTTGGAGCATACCCGGCCAGATTCTTTAACCCACACATCAACGTCGGTTACATGATCAAAATGATCAAACAACGCCAGCTACACATCCGAAATGAGGAAAATGTAATCAATTCAACAGGATACATGCGCATACCTCAACCATAAGCAGTAGACACAACAAAAGAAGATCAGATTGGAATCAATTCTCCTATAGTAGAGCCAAAATTTTGACAACAGTCCCAGCCAGCGAACAGATTTCCATCATCGCATTCAGACCCCGACAACATAATGCTGTCGGGAGGCCTCCAGCAGAAAGTCGTCATTTGGTGGTGGAGGGCCTCTCCCCTCCTGATCTCTTACCGGGATCAGTGCTTGCGCCCACGCCCCTAGTTCCAGCAATATAGGATTTAACACTCGCACTTGTTCCAAATCCAGAAATTTTGCCTCTATCTGTCAATGTTCTATTGGACTTGCCTTTGTTATTGGTCCTGTGAGTTTGTACCTGCTTCCATTCACCGTCACTAGCTGTTTGAGGATCCATCCGTGTCTGAAGAGCCTGTTTTCCTCCCCCTCCCTTTAAGTTCTCCCTGGTCACAGCAACTGCAGTACTACCTTCAGTGTGAGTCGGATATCCCCCCACGTTATCAGAATGTACCTCTGTCATGGAACCCGCATGAACTTTGGTGTGGTCATGCACTGCAGCTTCCGCCCCCAGATGAAGCTGACCCATAGAACCCCGTGTCACAGTACCTTCGCCTGTAACTATGTTGTCCGCATGAGGTGTATCTTTTGGACATTCTACAGTCGTAGTATCCTTCGGCGCCTTCTTGTTATTTCTTGCTCTGGACTTGCATTCAAAAGGGTTGTAACCAAAGTTCTTGCAGTTGCAACAGTAACTAGGAAAAGTTTCATATCTGACCATTTGTGTGTAGCAAACACCTCCCGGCAGCTGCACCTCAAAACTTGTCACTGGTTGCTTGGATACATCAACTTCGACTAATAGTCTGGCATAACTAATGCGTGACTTCTGACTCGTAATCTTGTCTGTGCATAGTGGTCTACCAATTCTCGAGCCTAATTTCGACAACCCTCTCTCATTCCACAGCCCCAAAGGCACATTTGGAAATTGCAGCCAAATAGGAACTTCCATAAAATCTTGATAGTTAAAAGTAAAGCCTGGGGGTAATCTTTTCAATAGCAGAGTCTTACTATGAAGTACATATGGTCCCCCAGTAAGCACAACAGTTCGGTCTTCCTCTGTAGCAAATTGGAATATAAACCAGCCCTGATGATGCGGAAGAATTTTACATGTAACAGCCCATTTATCAGTTAAGCCTTCAAGTGCCTTCATTCCTGGAAATCTCCCCGTGAAACACCCTACAAGACAATATCCCCATTTTTGCTCAATTCGGATAAGATCTTCTTCCTCCATGATTACTTCATCATCTACCTCGATAAAGTACAGTTGCAGTCCTTGCTTCCGCTCTCCATTGTTCCCGAAGAGACTAGCATACAAAGGCTTAGTGTTATCAGCTGGAATATCCGAGTACAGTGGGTCTGACATTTTATCAAACACCTGCGGGCCGAGCTCTTCAAACTCTGGGTCTTCCTCTGAATCTGACCCTTCAATGCCATCACTCTCCTCTTCAGTAGTGTCAGTCCCCTCATCAGAAGTGGATGACTCCTCACCCCCTTTGTGTTCAATGCCGTCACTCTCCTCTTCAGTAGTGTCAGTCCCCTCATCAGAAGTGGATGACTCCTCACCCCCTTTGTGATTATCAGTTCCTTTATCATTCGTCCCCTCAGTACCTGCGTCTGTGTATTGAATGGGCGAGTCGCCAGCACAGTCCTCCGCCCCCCAATTCCTACCTTTCCTCGACTGTGTGGAAATACTGTCCCTATTTCCTCCAGCACCAGTAGGCTTTTCCTGTCTATAATCCGGGAGAGGTTGCACACCAGTCAACTTCACCAGTGGTTGACTGGGTACCCTAGTCCCCCTTGCGCCAAAATGTTGACCTTGCGTCTTTCCAGTTAGAGCATCCTCTCGACTTGCTCCAGTACCAGCAGTCTTTGCCTTCCTACCTCCCGCAAAATGCTGCGCACCAGCCACCAGCAACGTGGAGTGACCTGGCGCCCCAATCTCCCCAGCTTCAATATCAACATTTTCATGGGGGTTCAGAGGAGCCTCGCGATTAGGAGAACCCGACACATGCAAACCCAAAACACAATCGACAGTAATATCCCTGCCTTTTTGCCGCGTCTCGCGCCTTTTTCCCATGTTTCAAATCACCGAGAAATCCAGGCAAGACTACAGGAATGGCCGAATCGTGTAGTGCGCAAAACCTAGGTGAATGTCGCCTAAGTCTTCTTGATGCGGTGAGTTTTCAAATTTCACAAGGTGATAATTTCCCTCCCAGTAATTGGATATACGGGCACAGGAAATACACCGTAGTTGGTGCTGGTACAAATCGATATTTGGATCATTATTAGAATTGGAAACACGATTCAAGAGAAAGATCACGTTTAAATGTCTCGCGATCTTACTAAAAAATAGTAGATTGGTTGGATTTGGATATGGTTGCGCTTAAATTTGCGGTGTAATAAAAATAAGTTTTTATACACTATAATTTTTAAACGCATTTACGTGTTTAAATTTGCGGGCGAATAATCAGAGGTTAAAGGAAAGTGTGATATCACTGCAGAAATAGATAAGTAGAAAGAGAGTTTCGGTATGAAAATACTTCTGCGGTAGAAATTCTATTTTCTATTAATAACCTTCTGATAATTATTATTTTCATTATACTCTCAACTAATAGAAAGCAAGTCTAACGTATCGTCTTCTTCTTACTTATATGACTAATAATATATTTTTATGAAATCTTTTATTTACTAAATTTATTTTATTTATATTTTCTTATTTAAATTTAATATTTTATTATTTTTAATTTTAAATTTAAATGACTAATAATATATTTTTAATTATTTATATAACAATTAATAGTTTATTAAATTAATAAGCTTTTTAATTATTTTATCTTTTTTTCAGCAACCGTAACTGCACTTGTCAAACACTTATTTTCACGTTTTAGCAGTTATTAAAACAGTAGTCCTAATTTTCAAACACATAAATACTTTTTGACAATAAATATTTATAATTTCAGTAGGTTGAAATCAGTAAGTTATCAACTGTTATCGCTCCCTTCAAATCAAGCCTATAAGACGACTTCAAAATAATAGTTTGGTTTTAAAGATTTTGTTTGATTAGCTTTTTTTTTTTGGAGATGTGTTTGGGATTTTGTTTTTATTTTTATATGACAAAAATGGTATTTTCTTTATTATTTATTAGATAAAACAAAAATATTTTCCATACGCAAGATATTTTAGTTTAAGATACTTTAAAAAGTTCAAATGATTCGAGAGATAAAAAATTATAAATAAAAAATATAAACTATTTGTTATGTTTCTATTTATAAACGATATTTATTTAAGATAAAATTAACTTTCATTTAAGTTCTTTTGTTAAAATATGATGAGAATATATTTGTTGATAAATATACAAAAAATAGTAATTTAATTCTTTGACAATAATTAATATATTTATTAATTTGAAACTGAAATTGTCTATATTAAAAATATAAATATTTCCTAAACTATATTATTTTAAAATGATAAACAAAATCATCTTTCTACAAAACTAAATATTTATTGTATAAAAAATAAAGTTATTAATTTAATTATTTTACAAATAATTAATATATTTTAATAATTTCGAAATTAAAATTATTTTATTTATAATTAGGAAGTTATTATTAATTTATATTTATTAATAAACATAGTAGAAAGAACACAAATAAAATTACTAATCAACTAGTTATAATTTTATTTATTTCTACAATTAATTTAAGCTTGGCAGTGGACTAGGCTAAATTCGAGTTTATAAATTTTGTGTTCAGGCTCACTCTGAGATGGATCGAGCTTTAGCGGTCCGAAGTCAAATCAAGCCTAATTTGGTTTAATTAAATTTTTATTTTAAAAATTAAAAAATATAATTTTACTTAAACGATATTGTTTTTTTAAGTAATTTAGACTGGATCAAATACAACAGTTTATGTATATCAAAAACCCCAACTAAAAAATTTTAAAAAAATTGAACTGTTTATAAATTTCTAAATAAGAAAAAAAAACTTATATGAATGAGATTTAATCATCATCAACTATATTTTTAATGCAATTGAAGCAAGGTGATAATATTTGATATATTAAATCGCTTTTGTAAATTTATTGATAAACATAACTAATAATTGATATAGTATAACATTTATAATTTATATTTCTGTAAGTTGTTTATTATTAAATATAATACACAATTTAACAAATAATTGAAACCAACTCAATTTGTAATTTATAATATGCAATTTAACAAGATCTTAACTTCTTATATGCCACATAATTATTAATAAAAATCTACATCACTTTATTTAAGTAATAATTTAATAAGTTAAATTTATTATAATGTTTTTATTATATATTTTGACTATTAAACAAATTAATTTGGAATTTATTAATTTTAAAGATATTCTAAACTTAAAGTATATTTATTAAATATAATTTTATTTTTAAAAAAAATTGAAAGCAACTAAGAAAATTAAAGATAAATAATCATATTGATCATATTTATAATTTAATTGATGATACATAAAATTATAACCAAAAATACGAAAACAAAAAATAATAATTAATTTATAAATTTTAACAAATTGGAAAAAAAATTAAAACTAAAATCTAAAAATTCAAACATACATGTTTTATTTAAATGAACTTAAAAACCAAAAATCAAATAGAAACAAACATCCCTTAATATCTAATTTCAAATGTTATTGATTTCATTAAATGTAAAATTTTGAATTGATTATATTTTCAAAATAAACTTATATAAATTTAGGGTAATACTCTTGATATGTAATTTGATAAATTTAATAATAAAAATGTTACAATTTATTAAATGAATTGGCTTAACATTTATTATTTATATTTTACATAATGAAACTGATTTCAAGACAAAATAGTACAAAGACTAAATTATACTGTTAAAACGTAGCGTCAAGTATGGCATTAACTCTCAATTAAATTTGATGCCAAATTAACATAGAGTTCATAAAATAATAAAACATACAAATAAGCCAAACGTGGTAGTAATTTCAATCAGAATAGTGTAAGACAACCAACAGAAACAAATTGTATAAAATATAAATCAAAAATAAATTATAAATTTGTTAGTTCTAAAACCTTTTTAACCTCCTCCCTAGTGTGTCTTTGAAGCCAAAAAAAAAATTCTTATAACTTAAAAAGTTTTAACGAAATACATATAGATATCAACATATACGGTGTATAAGTACTACATGAGCACCTATTGCCTGGATGGGAGGAAGTCGTTTGGATATATCATGGGTACCTATTGCCGAGCAAATTTAGGCACTAAGAAAATGAAATGTGCATGTTATGCAAGGAATTTAAGGTTCGATTACAGGTCAAAAGAAGAGTGACAGACATTAAAGAAGCAATCCAATGCTTCCGAAGAAAGTCCATTTATGTTCATCTTTAGCTTTCGGGGACGAAGAATAACCTTATTTCGGGGCGGAAGAATAACCATAATGGCAGCATCAAAAACTGCCTTTACATTCTGCAATTACAGCACATATACGAGTTAAATCCATTAGTAGTAGAGCCAAACAAAACATTCCCAAACACATATATCAAAAGAATACGCAAACATTACCTGCTGAGTTTTTGAGCTGCACTCAACGTAGGCAGCTGCCCCAATAAGTTTTCTCAGTTCCTCGCCCTTAGGTGAAAGTCAATCCAATACAACCGAGTTATTTAATAAGATCATAAAGATCACAAGTAATCTTCATTACATTGCAGTTCTTTTTCATTACGTTCTAAATTTAATACTGTATCATTATAAGCTAGTAAACATCGGAGAAGATATTTACCTGTGCAGTGCTTATGAAGTCTATACCAGGACGTTCAAACTGCATATCCTTGCGCGGACCTACAATGGTAAAAGACCGCGATAAATAGACAACTTTATATGGTAAAATAGTTGACCTCAATACGATAAAACGTAAAGAGAGTACTTAATAAAGGAGAGAATGGGTGCGAGGCTGGATCAGGACCAAATAAAAGTAGATAACCCAAGCTAGTAATACAGTGGCAGTTCACAGTTTGAACAAAGTTTGCCTAGCTAAAACACCAGATTGCAACAGGGGTGAAAAGGGAATTTTACATTCGTCCAGACCCATTTACACCGTTCGATCCCTTCTCCTGCGTAACAAACAGAACTTCAACGATAACACTACAATAACTGCCCTCAACCGTCACCGCCTCTC
>JANIIA010000002.1:830200-841325 GCA_027478495.1 Erythroxylum alaternifolium
TACCAAAACAGCAATCCCAAACTCATAAGTACTTATTGAAAATAAGTACTTATCATTTCAGCAGGTTGATTTCAGCATGTTGTCAACCACCACCGCTCCCTCAAACCAAGCCTAAGTTGGTTTGAATTACATGTGCCTGTCGAAGTACGTTTTGCTCTTTTCCTGCTAGTTTGCTCTGCGGACTCTCCTTCGACTTTTTCGATTATTTTTTAAAGGTCAAACATAAATTAATAACAAAAGAACTTCCTTTTAATTTAAGAAAATTTATAAAATTTTATTAATTTTAAAAATTCTATGTGTTATTTAATTTTTAAAAAATTCTCTTCAATTAGACTTAAATTAAGAATAATAATTAAATATACGCAACATAAAATATGATACGTGGACTAATTAATTATCTTATTAATAATATTTGATTAATTAAAGTTTGATAAGGGTACATCCGAATAAATTCTCGAATGTACAAACGAATTAGAAGGATATACATCAAAGTGTGTTTTCTTGTAGGCTGACCAGTTGTTTATAGATGCTACCACGTCTTGCAATAAGTTGATTATGGCTGCCAAGTTCAACGACCTTCCCTTGTTGAAGCACTGCAATAGTATCGGCATCCTTGACAGTTGATAACCTGTGTGCTACTAGAACTGTGGTTCGACCTTCCATGAGCTTGTCCAAGGCGTCTTGAACAACCTTCTCGGAAGCTGTATCTAATGCACTTGTAGCTTCATCCAAAAGAAGGATCGATGGGTCTTTAAGAATGGCTCTTGCAATTGCGACTCTCTGTTTCTGCCCTCCTGATAGTTGCAACCCTCTGTCACCTACATGAGTTTGATAACCTTGAACCATTCTGCTGATGAATCCATCAGCGTTTGCTGCTTTTGCTGCTTGCATTATCTCGATATCCGATGCATCTTCGTTACCATATTTGATGTTTTCGTATATTGTCGTCGAAAACAACGCAGGTTCCTGTTGAACTAAACCTATTCTCTTCCGGAGCAACTTCAGGTTTAAGGTCTTGATGTCATTTCCATCAATCAGGATTGTCCCAGAAATGGGGTCGTAGAATCTAAGGATCAAGCCAATTGCTGTACTTTTCCCTGACCCGCTTTGTCCAACCACGGCTAGACTTTTTCCTGATGAAATCTTCAGGTTTAAATTCTCAAAGATTGTGATATCCGGCCTGGCAGGGTAGTTGAACCTGACATTCCTGAAAACTATATAACCTTTCACTTCAGTTACCATTTTTGAGGCAGGATCATCCGGGTCTATGGCTGTTTTCCTACGAAGAATACTGAACACTGATCCAAGTGCCTCTGAACCCTTCACAATGTCTGGCGCAAGGGCAAGCGTCTCTGCTATTCCCAATGCCGTAACTATCAAAATCATGAACGCCTTCATGGAGTGTCCAAAATCAGATTCCTTCCGCTTGATCAGGACTGATGCGTACCAAAGGGCAAGTGCATAAGAACACATAGAGAGTAGATGCGACACACCATATCCAAAACCTGACAAATGCCCACGAACAAGTGCTTGCCTGTTGGGTTTGTCCAATTCTGAAGCAAAATGCATCGAGATTCGTTCTTCAGCTCCAAACGCAGCAACTGTACGTATATTGGCAATCGCTTCGCGTGCCAAAGTTGTTGCTCTACAGTAAGCATGGTAGTCTCCTCCGTACCCCTTGATAAAAAGTTGCTGCAGATTTTAGATGTAGTCAGGAAAATTCAAGTACTGTACTGACTAATTAACAAACTATAGATATAAAGAAAAAGTAAGGGAATGCCTCGGTTAAGGAAGCTGCAATGAGGAGAGGGAAGGTAGCTACAACAACTGATGTTATGCGCCAGTTCAATGTAAAGGCAATGACACATGCAGTTACAGTGAGTGATACGTTCTGGACAATAGTTGAGAGACGATCAGCGAGAGCACTTCGCACTAGGGTTGCATCTGCTGCTAAAGCTGACGTCAAAGCACCAGTACTGTGCTCATCCTGATCAAACCAGCCAATCTCGTTTGATAGCATAGCTGCAGTAAAAACAAGAGAAGTTTTATTTAATTTCCGAAATATAAATTTTATTAATTTGTTGTAAATATAAATATAAATATAAATATTAAGGACTTGCAAATCAGGTCATCAATAGACACATAAAAAATTGTAAATCATAAAAATATATTTATATCAATTTAAAATTAATTGAAATTATCTCTTATATTAATTATTCAATAATTAAATATTTTTCAGCATTCATATAATCAAAGCATTTTTTAAAATTTAATCTTTATCTATAAATTACTTACATAACAAGGGGGAAGAAAAAAAGGAGGAGGCAAAAGAAAACCTGAGAACATTGATAAACGAATACGAGTAGTGAGACGTTCACCCATCAAAGTGTAGTAGTAGTGTTGGAGAAGATATACAGGAATGGTGACAGCACCAGCTCCAACAAAAATGAGAGCTATCCGTTGGACCTCATGTTTCATTCGAGTTGCATCAGGAAAATAAAATGCCGTCAGGACATGAGACATTCCAAGAGCAAAGAGAGGTGCTTGTGCTCCAGCTAGAATCGCACCTACTGATCCAAGCACTGCGTAAGGCCACTCTGGTGCATTTAGTTTCAGCAACTCCATGATTGATGGCGCTGGAGTTGGAGCAATGCTTGGCCTTGACAGGTTTTCGTCACTTGAATGCATCTCTCTCGTTGTGGTTGATTGGAGTTCCGACTGGTGAATGTTGGTAAGTTCTTTAAATCCTGAATTTGAAGCAGTTCCAGAAAGATCTGAGGAAGTTGGATTTGTATGAGTTTTTGATGCTTGCAAGCTTACAAGAGTTGCGTACTCTCCTTCCATAGACATCAGCTCCAAGTGATTACCACTTTCAACCACCTGACCATTTTTTAAGACGAGAATTTTATCAACGTTTCGAATGGTGGATAATCGGTGTGCAACGATTATTGTAGTCCTCTCAGACATAATCTTCTCCAGGGCTTGTTGAACAGCGAGTTCTGATTCTGCATCAAGAGCACTGGTGGCCTCATCTAAAAGTAGTATCTTTGGATTCCTCAGAATTGCTCTGGCTATAGCGATCCTTTGTTTTTGTCCACCAGAAAGTTGAGTTCCACCTTCACCTACCTAGGTACACGAAAGCATCAAAACATCACGTAAAGCTGAAACTACGAATTAAACCAGGGGATTCAGGGTAGGATTTACCTGAGTTCTGTAACCATCAGGCAACTTTTGAACGAAAGAATGTGCATTAGCTGCTTTGGCTGCTTGGATAATCTGATCCATGCTTGCATATTCTTTACCAATCAGAATGTTGTCAATTATAGTTGCAGCGAATAATGCTGGTTCTTGACTGACCAATCCCATCTGTTCTCTCAGCCATTTTAACTGAAGATTCTTAAGATCATAACCGTCCAACAATATTTGACCTGATAAGATCGATGTACAAGCTTAGGCTTCATTACTCATAGCCTAAGTTGACCGTTCAAAGTTGTATTAAGGTACCTGATGTGGGTTCATAGAATCGTTGAAGCATGGATATGACAGTACTCTTTCCCGAACCACTAGGACCTACAACTGCAAAGATCTTCCCAGCAGTAACTGAAAAGCTCAAATTGTCAAAAACCATGTTGGGTCGTGAGGGATAAGCAAACTGAACCTCACAGAATTGGATATTCCCTGCAACTTTCTGCAACACAATACCGTCTCCTGACATATCTGAAGCTTTGGCATCTGCTTCAATCATGTTAACGATATTGGAAACGGCAGCTTTGCCTTTTGCAATGGCAGCCAGATTCGGAGTGGCCTGACCAAGAGCTCTGGCAAAAACAAAAGATTATTGATGTTCTATATCAAACAAATGAGCATCATCATCAAGAACTTGCTCTTTTTGCCACTCAAAAACAACTTACAATCCACTGAAAATGACATTGATTATCACAGTGAATGCCTTCCCTCCATTTGTGTGGTGATGACTGATAAGAATACCAGCATACCAGAGAAGCAATGCCCACGCACAGAATAGTAGTGCATATGTAAATCCAACGCCAACTCCTTTAGCAACACCACTTTTCTTCCCTAGATTATATGCATTTTCAAGGGACTTGGAATATCCTTGGATTGCTTTGTCCTCTCCTACAAATGAATAAACAGTACGAATTTGCGAAATCACCTGATGATAGACGCAAATGACAGGAATCAGGACAATTAACTCAAGTTTTTGTTCTTCATTTTTCTGTTGAAGAAGAAAGTATTAAATGTGTACCTCTTCTGCAACTTTCCCTGCCTCAGCATATGCAGTCTCACCTTTTTCTGATAGAGTAGACATAATTACAGTATAAGCTCCTCCAGCAACAGCTATCAGTGGAACCACAGCTAAGGTTAGTAGTGTAAGCTGCCATACTGAAGCAAATCCAACGGCAAATCCAACAAAGAACTGAGAAAGATAACGAAGAGCATGGCCTATCTGCACAATGATACTGTAAGAATTGGACCAGGCAAAAAGGTAATTATCATTGGTCTATAGACAACTGATTCTTCTTTATCATCACCTTATCTCCTATAGCATCTTGTACTAATATTGCATCACTCGATATGTGAAATATGATATTCGAATCTCTAGCTTCTGTGTCGAAGAAATTCATGTCCTTTCTCAGAACAGATTGAAGATATCTCAAACGTAAACGAGATGTCTGTCTCTCCCCAGTTTGCATCCAAAATGCTACACCTGAAAGGATCAATTCCAACTTCATTTAAGAGTCAATCCTATTCGAGACAATTTTCGTTGAACTTCAGGAGAAACTTACCAATCCAAGCTGATGCAAGAATCACGATTCCCAAGTATACCAAGTATAAAGCATTCTGCAGCAAAGGAAAGGCTATAAGATTTCTACTTAAAATCCAAATCTTTCCCCAAGAACTTGTCTAAGGATCTGTTTTCTAAAGGGTCCAAGGGAATAGGACATATGCACTTTTAACGTTGTTTAAGGACATTGAGAAACATTGGTCAAAGTTTGTTTGGCATGTACGAATAGGAGACAGCATTTTGTCATATACCTTGGAGACTTCAGACGACATTTCATGGGCATTTTGAGTTAAATGTCCCAGAGAATCAATCATTCGTCCAAATAAGATAAAGAATACAGGCAGAGCAGCTCCATGGATACACGCCCCAGCACTTCCAAGAACCATCAACAAGTGATCAACTCTATCAGCAGCAGAAAACAGAGCGAAGAATGGAACAGGGGGCTTCTTGCCAGGATCCGATGGTCGGTCTACTTTTGGAAATGAATTTTTGTCTGAAACCTGATCAGAAGCAAGCTCCACCTCTGCCATTGTAAACGTTATCGTGAGACAGCAAATTCTGACATGAATAAAAGCCCAAAAGCTGCTTGTTTCATTTGAGAGCAAGAGGAGGTTGAGCAGTCCATTCCTGCAAATAAATGTAAAAGCTTGACTAATCAGTTAAAGCCAACCAAAAACTCGGCTCCTTTAATTCGCCCTTGTAATTTGGATCAAAAAGGAACTGGGATTTAATTAATGTATGGTAATCAAGCAACTAACGTTACAGATTTCATATCCATAACAAGAAGTCTTTATGTTCGTTGGCTTCGATTAAAATGAAAGCAACTTAAGTAGTTGGACACCTTTATTACACATAGCATGACCTGATATGGTTAGAAAAGACACAGCATATTCAAGAAATGTAGAGAACCTTTTAGGTAACTTTTGAATCAGCAATGGAGAACTGGAAAGGACATGAACCATTTATTGTGGACTTGTGCGTGGAAGAGGACCAGTGCAGTGAGGCAATAACTAGTCTCCGTTATGTCCTCCTCTAGACAGTAAGGTTGGTCTCTATTATGTCATCCAAACCTACTAATACAACCAATCCCAAAGAAATTAAAAGAGAATAAGAGCAAGCACTTATGAGTCACTCTAAGGTACTACAGGAAATTGGGTCCCTTTCTTTCATTTGTTCTTTGTCCTGCGGGGATAAAATTTGAAGCTCCAGGTACATTATCAATTTTCAAATTTCTTTTCTACTTACAATATATAAATACGACCAAACAGATGACCATTATTCGATGGTCATTATTTGACGTTAAACAATTTTTTATGAAAATCAATATTTTAAAAACTAGAATTTAAGGTATAAAAGATTTAACTGATATTAGATCGTCATAAAATCGACTAAAGATTAAGGTTTGGTTTGGAGAAGCGGTGGCGGTTGATAACTTTTGCTGAAATGATAAGTTCTTATTCTCAATAAATACTTATGTGTTTAAGATTGTTGTTTTGGTAATTGCTGAAATGTAAAAATAGGTGTTTGACAAGTATGGTTGAAGTTGCTGAAAAGAAATAAAAGCACTAAAAGGTCCTTTGATTTAATAAACTATTAATTGTTGTATCAATAATTAAAAAATATATTATTATTCAGATAAATTTAAAATTATAAATAAAAATATTAAATTAAAATAAGAAAAATAAAAATAAAATAAATTTAGTAAATAAAATACTTCATTAAAATATATTATTAGTTATATAAATTCAATTTATAAATAAGAAAATATTAAATTAAAATAAGAAAATATAAATATAATAAATTTAATAAATTAAAATATTATTAGTCATATAAATTGAAATTATAAATATTAAAATATTAAATTAAAATAAGAAAAATGTAAATAAAATAAATTTAGTAAATAGAATATTTCATAAAAAATATATTATTAGTCATATAAATTCAAATTACAAATATTAAAATACTAAATTAAAATAAAAAATTTATAAATAATGAAAAATAATAAGAAAAATATAAATAATGTAAAATAATATAAAATATTAAATTGTTGTCTATTAGTTGAGGGTATAATGGAAAATAATAATTATCATAAGATTATTAATAGAAAGTAGAATTTCTACCACAAAAGTACTTCCCTACTGCAATCATTTTTCTACTTATCGATTTCTGCATTAGCACCGCACTTTCCTCCAATCTCCGATTGTTTACCCGCAGATCTAAACTTATGATTGCGTTTGAAAACTGCGGTGTATAAGTGCTTATCTCTACCGCACCGTAGATCTAAACGCAGCCTAATTTGAAATATAATTAAAAGAGATTATCTTACCTATCGAACAATTTGAAATTTAATTGAAAAAAGATATTGTTAAATAAAAATTAATTGATTTATTTTAGTTTTGTAAGAACTTATTAATTTACGAAAATTGACTGATTGATAAATTAATCAGTTTTTAATAATAAGAGTCATGAAAGTAAATAGAACTAAAAAGTTGAACATTCAAGTTTTTACTGTTTAATTAGTCAAATCGGTTTGATTTTTTAATCATTGATAAAATAAAAAAAATTTAAAAGTTTCATGATCAAACTATCATTAATAATAAAAAAACTTTTTAAATTTTTTATTTATCATGTAAAATTTGACGCAGTCAAGTTACGAATCTTTTAAGTCGTTGACTTTTGTTGACAAAATTGACTCAGAAATGCTTGAGTGTTTATGATCCAATTCAATATTTATTTTTTACATCAAACAACTTTAATTAAAATATTTTATTATTTATTTATAAAATCTAGCTCGGTATTTGTTGACCCGACTTGCCCACTAGCCGTGGCCCGAGCCCGATTGACAAAACGTCATTTTTAAATTTTTAAAAAATGATAAATCGAGTCGAGCCACGAGTCGACTCGCAGTATGGCCTTACCCGAATCATTATCATCTCTAATTTTAATTTATAGACGTTAAGTGACATTTTCATTTGTAATTCAAAAGTGTTAAAATGTTCCAAAATGTGGTATTTATTGTGTAGGTGCCAAATTTTAGAAAGTTGAAATATGTGAATTTATCATTAAAATTTTTATAAATATTTAAATAAATTTAAATTTAAACATTTATAACTTACACAACAACTTTAATTTAGACATAATCCAATGATACACCTTCAAGAAGAACTATTAATTTTAATGCGACTATTATTAAACTAATGTTTAATCAGTAATCTATGAGCAATTAAACATTCAAGAGAGGAGTCATGAATGCTTAAGCAAATGATGAAATTACGATCTCTTGTATATCTTTGCATTAAACATCGCATTGGTAATGGAGAAAGGACATAGATATGGTTTGTCAGTTAGCTTGATATCAACCCTTTAAGTATTAAAATTGAATTCCAGCATCTTCGAAACAGGATGGCCCTCTATTCCAAGGTCTCTTCATTGATTGTTCAAGGAAATTGGCATCGAACCTAAGGTGATTTCAATCCCTGGTACCTCCTCTACCCCCAATAGGCAGTCCACAGAGAAGAGACAATTTCATGGTTATTGAATTCTAATGGACAATACCCCAACCGCTCATGTCATATGATTTTCATGAATTCTACTTTGGTAGTCCCTTGGCTCGATCTTATATGGAAGAATACGATATGCCTTAAGGCAGTTTTTATTACTTGGATTGTGATCAAAGATATGCTTAGAACAAAGAACCAATAGCATGGTAGTGATGATAATCTATGTTTATTATGTACCCGAGCTTCTGAGGATCGAGTGCATCTCTTCTTTATGTGCAGTTTTTCCAAGGCCGTATAGAGTCGTATGCTATATATGCTACTAGATAATAATAGTGGATATTGATGGGAGTAGGTTCTGAATTGGATTATCTGGAACACCATCCATGGATATCTCAACCCACAGATTGCGATTCACGATTTCTGACATCATAGTAAAATAATAAAATTATATTTTAATGTTTTTTCCACACAGTATTTCCCTCATTCTTTGCATAAAACAAGAGAGATAGAGAGATAGACCATCTGTCGAGTGTCGAATACAAAGTTTTTGCCTTCAACTCTTCTGTTTGCGCACCCCAATTCAAAAAATCAGGTGGTGATTGCAAAACTCTGTTGATGGTCGTTGCCATTTTGAAGCACGAGAAGAGAAAGAAACATCCTCACGCTTGATAGTTGTAATGGGGGAAGATCTTCGTTTGCCCACAATCATAGGATCACTTGACACCTGTCCATTCTCCTATACATCCATTTCCTGAATTGCCCTGTGCTATTTCCACTTGTGACAATAGTATTATAGTACCGATCGTATTATTCAGCCGATTTTTCTAACCCGAATGCGAACCATCCCACATAACGAAGTACCCAACTGAACCTGATCCCATCACCGGAGGCGTAAAAGTTTCCGGAGATTGTCAGTTGCTCCGGCATCAATGCCTACAGCTTCTGCAGTGCAACTGAGTGCTTTTGGCTTCATTGAGAACTTTGGCAAAGGCAAGCTACTTGGTGGTGGAGACAGTGTAAAAACCGAACCTGAAAACTTCTGCAAGTGCTCTAACGATGACATGGAAGACGATAAAACCTTAAAAACATCCTTTGGTAGGTCACTGGGGTCGGGTCCTGACGGTGAAGTCGATGAAATAATCGGAGACTCAACTTTGACAGAAACTTTTGTAGCTAGAGAGCCATGCTTTGGTTCGTCCCTTTTCGTGGATTGTTTTGCCTTCTTTGACGTGAAGGTATGATCCCTGTTTCTGTTGTTTTTTCTCGAAGCTGGTGGCAAAGAGAGACCCCGATTTAGAGAGTTAGGGACCGAGATATGGGGTCGCGAGATTGGAAGAGGAAGAACAGGTGGTTGAAGTTGTTGGAGTGGGTGCATACTATGAACTGAAGGAGGGTATGAGAACGAGAGAGATGGAGTATGAGAATACAATAAGCTTCCATGGATGATGTTGTTCATTGGAGGCAAGTTCTCAGTTGGTCTGGCAACAAACCCTCGAGAACCCTTTTTTCTAGGGTTCGAAACAGGCCTGTATGGAGAAGAAGAGAGTGAATGGTGATCCGATAATGGAACAAACTTTGCCTCCATTTTTGCTGGTTTACCACCTTACAGATCTGAAAATCAAAACTAGAAACAAAGTGTTGAGTAAATATGTATATAACAAGGCGATGATCTTAAAATAACACGATCAAAAGCCTGGAAATGTCAGTTAACTCTATGTATAACAATTAACAAGCAGAGAAAATGAATCCAAAGATGCACAGTTACTGTTGCTTCAGAAAACCAAACCACAAACTTTACGGATCTGTATCTGTATTTTCTTTTGAAGATAAACTAGATCGAATCCTTGATCAAGACAAACAACAAAGAGTAACCCTCATTGACGAAAAACTGGATCTTGCGATCTAAAAAGGATTAGATTCCCAAGATTGAAAGAGAGTTTATGTACTTAAGATGTAGGAGATTTTTGTTTCTGGTGTGGTGAACACAAGTAACCTACTTTTATAGGAGAGACGGCAACACAACGGCTAGTATATGAAAAAAGAGATCGCGGCAATTACTAATTTACCGACAACCGTTAGTGGTCGGTTACCCCTTGGTCCAAGCCCGGGACACTGTAGGGCGGCAACCGCCAGTTTCATCTTGACCGTTGGATTGTATTCACAGAAATAGCCGTTGAGGATGTTGTGACCGTTGATGTTCCTTTTGGGTCTTCGAAGTTTGGTTTTGTCGTCTAGGGGGTAGGAATCAGGAATCCTAGCCACAGAACGATCTAAGTTTCTGTGGGGTCTACGCTTTACTTTGTTTCCTGTCTCTGTAACCTCGAGACCGGGGAATCAGCGAGAGCGTCAAGGTAAGAGATTTTTATGTGGAGCGGTGTGGTCCCATGATAATAAACTGCACCACTTCGTGGGTTGCTTACAAGTGTCAGCGGTAGCAACCATTCGTGATTTGGAATTTTAAGATTTTTCTGATGATTGATAGGCACATCAAGGAAAACAATGGTGTTATTTGCGTTCATCACCTTTAGTTTGTAACCTTAATCACCCATAGATAAGCCCTTTATGATAGGCTTGATCAAAAGAATATAGATAAGAGGATTTGAACATAGAACCTTTTGATCCACATATATATATATTCTAGAACGGATAACCCTGCAGTTGTTATCATTTAGATTTGCAGTAAGTAAATCTCCTAATTGACACAATAGTCTGCAAATTATGTCAATCAAGTACTCTGCACTAAGTAAGCTATGTACGACAGGCTCGATCGAAAAAATGTAAATAAGAGAATTCAAACACATGATCTTTTGGCCTCATATAT
>JANIIA010000002.1:864650-877927 GCA_027478495.1 Erythroxylum alaternifolium
TATGTGTGTATGTGTGTATACATATAATGTTTAAAAACAATTACTGGACTTTCACATACTATGCATATCACCAAACTAAATTCCAAGGATGGATGTACAAACTCACATTACAACATTTTATTACTTCAATTATATTTTTAAAATTATCACATCCTTTACAACATAATATTAAATATTCTAAAATTTTGTCATTTTCGAATTATGAAGGAATTAAAAATTAATAAAAAACAAGAAATTATGTGATGATTAAGTGATACTACAAAGAAATAAGTAATAATTTTTTAAAAAGATATTGAAATAAAAGAAATCAAACCCTACAGGAATTCTATATAATTAACCTTATACTTTATCGTTATAATTCTTGATTGCAATAAATTGTGAGGCGATACTTGTGAAGTAACAAAAGCACCTTGATATCAGTGTTTTAGTAGGACAGCTTAAGAAAGGCATTACACAATCAGATCCTGTCTGAAATGTTTTTAAGCAAGAGAAGTAAACAATGATAGAAAAGAAAAAATGAGGGATTGCTAGGAGGAGAGAAATAAGATCTCTTACCACTACTTTTGTGCTGTGACAGCTTAAATAAAGCATTAAAAAAATTTACACTCTTACGATGCAAATCAAAATTCCTATAATGAGGACATGAGGAGTGGTCTGAGGCTGCAAGTTTAGCAACCTTGAGCAAAATTCTGAATCAATAACCCTGTTCGAGTCTTCCTCTCAAATGTATAACACTTTAGCATAAATCTAGTGTTACTTGCGCTTGTACCTACATGAAGAAAAAGGCAAGGGATGAAAAATCCAATGTCAATGTATACAATCAAATGGGACATAAACATAACGCGATAATCACTTTCTTTTAATCCACATTAAGAAATGGAAACTGGATTATGATTCACTGCCATGTTCATGAGAATATCAGCAGCAACTGATCAGTAGTTCTAAACCTCAGAGCATGATAGGGACAATCAGTTTGGAACTTTTCATTCACAAGAAGGTGCCAAAATTATGCAGAAGGATGCTAAAATTATACATCGATTCATTCTAACCGAATTGAAGTTTTAGAATACAATAGACCAATGAGAGCACATGCAAAGACTAAAGGTCACGCAATGAAACCCCATGTTGTGAATTCTTCTTAGAGCACTAGTCAAGATGCTGGTAATTGAATGCTAGGATTTTAAATGTTGCTTAACCAAGTTGACAAAGTGAAGTTCTTTCAATTTTGGTTTGATGATATATTCCCATCATTTCATTCCTCTTTAGAAACATATCCAACTGCAAATTGTAGACAGAGAATACCATTTACTAGAAAATTAGAATCATACCGTGACTTGCTCTTAAATGAACTCTTAGAGTTTTTGTTTCCTGTCACTCTCTTCTGCTTCCTCTCACTCATCTCACTTTGGAACAGCTCACGCATCTCTTCTGTCCTTGATTGCATTTTTAGAGGACGCTTTGATTTCTTACTAGCCTTCAGTGCAATCTTACCAGCATTTACAGCTCTCGTCACTGCTTTTGCAGCCTTTGCTCGTCGATAACCCAGGTCAACCAGTGACAATCCAGTCTTGTCCTTCATATTCTTTCCTTTACTCTGCAGCATTTATTTCATAAAAAACTATATAAACAGAAAAAGTCGTAGCAATGAAAGAGATGGTGCAGCATATCACACTAGTATTCAGAATGGAAACATCTATTTTCTTGGAGCCAACATCCCTTAAACCCATTGCCCCATACACGAGGTGGTTCATAACACCTAGAGACTGAGCATTTTAGAACAGAAACATATCATAAACAGAGAGGGGAAAAAAGTAAAACAAATGTCACACCTTTGGTGTCTCTATTAGTTCCTCATCCTCCAATGTTTCCCTGGCAGCTTGTAACTTTCTTCGCTTCTTACGGGGCATATTCTTCTGTTTTGTGCATTAGTATCAAAGTATTAAAATATCATTTGCAGAGAGCATTCCGTTGAAAGAATAATAACAATGCAAGGGGAAAATAAGGACCTCACGCTCCCTTTTTCTTTTCTCCTTCATTTTAAGGTCTTCAGCTTGCTCTGCACTAATCATCTCATTTCCAGAACCTTTTCCTTTGTTGCCTGATTCCTGCCATAGGGAATTGGCCACTGTGTATCAACTGGATAAACTAGTACAACTAACACATTTTCTCAAACTGTGGATCACAGGGTCATTGCTAGAGGGAGTAGGAATGGTATTTCCAGCCCGGCCCAATCCGGTTCCAAGTCATGGGCCAGGCACAGGTGATTGGGCTTCAGGCCATGCTTGGTCCTGGGGCTAGCACAAAGCCCGGTCAAAAAGGCCTGACTGGCCCGAACCCTCCATCAAAATGATATTGTTTTGGTATGACTGACCAAAACGATGTCGTTTAGTAGCAGCCTAAAGCTGGTCCGGGCAGCATGTAATGAGCATCGGGTCTAGCTGGCCTAGCCCAACCTGGCTCATTTCCATCCTTGAAAGAGAGATTGAAAATCACAAGAAAAACCTACCTTTGCTGCTTTAGCTGCAAGCTTTTTCTGTTTTTCTGTTACAAACCATGTTCTTTTAGGGCGAGCATATATTTCATCCTTGTGTGCAATCATATTTTCTGCCTGCACATGTATAAAAGGCACAAATTTATGTAATGCTTCTGCATGATAACAGCATCAGTGCACACCTCTAAAAGTTGAGACCACTAGAACAATTCAAAAATAAAGAAGAAACAAAAAGGGAAAAGGATCAAGCATGACGTTATGTACACGTTCCTCAACCAATTTAAACAAAAATAAACCAACGCAGAGTCGGATTACTACTATTTTAATCATTTTCCTCAAGTATCTCTGTATTAATCAGTAGTATGATGAAAGAGATTGAAAACAGAAGGCCAGAACAACTTCAACATGAGTTTCAAATGAGTATACCATATTCATCCGTGCATCAACTTAGACAAGAAATGATGGATGCAAAGAATCAAATATACTCGTATATATATAATGAGTTAAAACCTTTGTTGCTTCCATTTCAGCTTTTCTGAGGGCTCTCTCTTCCCTGCAATAATGTAGAGCATTTCTCAGTGCCACTTGTAGGTAGCAAAAAGAACTATGTGATGGAAAGTCAGCCAAAATACCTCTCTTCTTGAAGAATGTCAGCCACTTGACTTTCCATTTGCTCGATAACCTGAGACCACTTTGTTATTGATTGCTCTGCAACAATACGGCTCTTCAACTTTGAACCAACCCGTTTGGCCTAAATTTATAGCAAATATATGTTGACTTATCATTTGCAATCTGAATTAATTCAAGAGGAATCTATAAGCAGCAGAATCTAAACAAGCCCTAAAAGATGCAAGGAAGTTGGCTCACAATGGCTTTTAAAAGAGAACGATCATTATCTGTCACAAATGTAACAGCATATCCTTCTCTACCAGCTCTAGCTGTACGACCCACTCTATGAACGTAGCTGGAGAAAAGAAATAAAAAGATGAAAGTTGAACAAAAACCAAGTTAGAAACAGTTGAGTTAATAATTATGTATCCAAATACGAAAGAAGAGTTTGACACATACCTTGTAAGGTCTCGAGGACATGCATAGTTAATAACTGTTTGTACACCAATAATGTCTAATCCCTACAAAATACAACCAATCTTCATAAGAAATTATTGGTTTTACAACCACTACCACTATCCAAGTCATGGACAAACATATTAGAAGGTTGGAGTTAATAATTCTATCAACTTTTAGAGATGCTGCTAGCATAAAATCCCTTTATTCAGAAAATGGACCAAGCAATGAATAAAGGAGGTTATGTAGATACATGGTGAAGCATAACTAACTGTAAAATGAAATGCAAATAGACAAATGAAGAGCGACACAACATAAGTTTAGCATCACTACTTACACGAGCAGCTACATCAGTTGCAATCAGAAAATCAACTTGTTGCTTCCTGAAGAGTTCCAAAGCCTATGCCAGCAATCATAAGTCAGAATTAATAGCAAAGAAGTCAGATTGGCAAGAATAGCAAATTATAATCCAGGTTCAAACTTCCATAATAAACCATAGACGAATGCATAAGCAATAACTTCAGAAAAGAAGCAAAAATAAAAAATAAATTAATTTAGCTACTTACATCAAGACGTTGCACTTGTGTGAGATTTCCATGCAGTTCAGCAGCTTTAAAACCAGCTAATCCAAACAAAATCTTCAACCGATGGGCTGCTTGCTTAGTTCCACTAGAAATTGGATAGCCATACATAAGTAATATACTAACTTTGATATTCAATAATAAATATCAAAACTAAAATACTATCTTACTTATGCAGAAAAATAAATTGATAAAGAACAGATGTAAACCAATAAGCCATGACAACCTGAAGATGATCACTTTGGATGTAAAGGTTTTTGAACACAATGCAAGGAGAACTGCCTCCTGATTGACCTCACGCATTCTGCGTATCCTAACCACCCTGCAGAAGAAAAGACAATTTACTTGACAAGTGCAATAACATTTAAAAACAACTGCATTGGCACATAATTCTAAATGGAAAATTATGTAAACATTATCTCGGTGATCATGTAGCTTAACCAAAAAGAATTAAGGAACAAAGTATGGATCAGATTTATTTACTCCTCTGTCAATGTTGCTGGTCGCTTTGCAGATGGGTCGGCTGAAAGCCTTAGTGGTTTAGTCAGAGAGAGTTTGATGAGTTTATCAACTTCCTCAGTCATTGTAGCTGAAAACAGCATGGTTTGCCTCCTTTTGGGACATAGTTGAACCTATCCACAGGGATGAATTAAGCAAGCAAAGATTGAAATCAAACACTAATGCATTCCATTACAAAGGCTGGTAATGATAACCAATGTATCTCTGATATTCAAATAGTGAAGCAAATAATAACCATTTTGTTATGTAAATCTAAGAAGATTATGGAATGAACCCACATTTGCATAATAAAGCAATAAACAGTATTCAACTCTAATCTCCCTTTAAGAATCTTAATAGTCCTGAAGCAAAATCTAAGTGCTCCCATTCCTTGGATTTGTGACTCTTGAGAATACAACAAAAACCTCCAAAGAGAAGACTACATACCAACTCATGAATTTCTGCACTAAATCCAAGCTCCAGTAACCTATCTGCTTCATCCAGTATCAAAACTGCAAGATCATCCAAATCCACAGACATTGAATTCCGTAAGTGATCTATCATACGCCCAGGAGTAGCTACAACAATATCAGGCATTGATCTCAAGGCAGCCTCTTGCACCTAAAATAAGAACCACATCCACATATTCATTCTGACGAATTACTAACAATGGAGTATGCATCTAGGGAAAAGAAAAAGGAAACAACAGAAATGCCCGCTTTCAAGCAAAAGACTAAAAATGCTGCACCAAAACCAGAAATTTGTTCAACCACCAACCTTGGTTGAAAGCCCCCCAACAACCAGACAACATCGAATATCAGTAAATTGTGCAAGTTTCTCTATCATACTATGAACCCTGCAATACATAAATCAGTCCAGAAAGAAAAATTAAATCAATCAAATTCTACCAGATAATCTATAGTCAAATTTACATACTATAAGCTGAAGAAAATATAAAACACTTAGTAACCACTCTAGGAAAGTAGAACATACTGAACAGCCAACTCTCTAGTTGGAGTAAGAATAAGAACTCGTATGGCTTGAACACGTTTAGGACGAAACAGTAGCCTTTCCAATGTAGGTAACGCAAAGGCAGCTGTCTGAAGATTGAAGAAATAAGTTATCGATAATAAGATTAGCAATTTAGGTAGTTAGTAGAAGTACATAAAGAAACAAGTAGCCGAAGGTACACAACGAAAGAAACAGTACCTTTCCAGAACCAGTAATAGCACTCCCACAAATATCACGACCGGTAAGAGCAAGTGGTATACAAGCCGCCTACATAGAACTCTTCAGTCATTTGAAGCACAAAGATTCAGAATTAGGTTAAAGGGGTGTGAAATCGAAACCTGAATTGGGGTAGGTTTAACGTAACCTAGAGCCTCACAAGCCCGAAGCAGAGGACGAGATAAATTTAGCTCAATAAAGGAATTCGCGTAGAATGAAGCCCCCTCTACAGGAGCAAAAAATGATTTCTTCTCATCAGGAGTACTTGTTTCATCGTCATCTTCTTCTTCTTCTCGGTAATCTTCCTACAAATTATAAAAAGAAAAAAGAGAACAGATATAGTGGTTAGTTAGTTGACAAAATATTTGGACAAAGGAAAGATGAATATCGGTGTTAGTACTTGTTTGTCGGGTTCGGAATCGGATCCATCGCTGTCGTCTGCGGCGGTTGGGACGGGGACGGAGCGTTGCTGGAGGGCTTTGGAGATCTTGTCGTCAATGGAAGTTGTACTGCGACGAGTGTGCTCTTCGGCAACTGTTTCAGAATAAGAAGCGAAGTCCCACGGCGATTGAGTTCGACGATTTGAGGGTCTCTCTTTGTCGTAATCATTTTCTGCTTCTTCTTCTTCTTGTTTTTCTCCTCCTTCTTGTTGTTCCTCTTCTTCTTCTTCTTCTTCTTCTTCTTCAGTTTCTTCTAGAAGAGGTTCTTCGTCGCTTGGAGGTTCGAATACAAAACTTGGAGCCATGGAAAGGATTAAGCAATGACCAACCAACAAGCTCAGGGATGAGTTGGGTTTAGGAGGGTTTTAGGATGAGAGAGATGGGTCAAGTCTAAAGCACGCTCCGCATATACGTCGTCGTTATTCCACATTCTTTATAGAGACAATAACACCAATAATTGAGTTAAAACACAAAAATTGAAAATTAAACAAATATAATTTAAGTTACATAAAAATTAAAAAATTAATCCAAGATCTCATAGATACTTTTTTTTTTAACAGAGGAACTCGCAACTGCTATCTTTAAAATGCGCACTGAGTAAATATTCAAATTGACACAATAGTTTACAAATCAAACCAATCTGAGTATTTCTTACTAAGCAAGCCCTGTACAACAGACTAAATCGAAAGAGCTTAGATAAGGAGATTCGAATACAAGATCTTTTAGCTTCATACCTCCTATTCTACCATCTCAACTACCCCCTATCTCATAAATACTTCAATGCATATAATTTAACTTGAGAATTAACACTTAATTTAAATAAAATAATATATTTATCTCGTTGCTCATTTCAATTAAATATAATAATTCGTGTTTGCATTATATAATAATTTTTTAAAATATAAAACAAATTCTAATATTTCAAAAAGTTCAAATTAAATTCCAACATTTTCAAAATAAACTCATTTTTTGATTAATTTAATAAAGCTAATTACTTAACAATAGAACTCGTTTTTATTTAAAAAATGAAAATAACATTATGTTAATATTAATATAACATTGCAAAAAATTGTCTAATTAAAGCTTATTTTAAACGTCATTAAAGTTTAAGTTGAACGTTATTATACACAAAACCTTTTTATAGGATGAAAATGGGTCAATATGGAACTAAACCCCATAAGGTTTAAACTTGATTTTGGAAATTTTTGACAGATCCGTATCCGAGTCCAATTAGGCCTAAGACCCGAGCCTTTCCACCCAAATACGACTTGAAACTGTATACATAGAAACATTTTGGATTGGACTCGAGGCAGGTACTCCTACCTGAAACCCGGTCAGAGTCCTTTTTTCAACCCGGCCCAAGTTCTTTTGCTATCCTAACTCCCAACTTCCACCCTGCCTTCGGTCTTCTGCTGTACATTAATCACCGGTGCACGGTCAATATTAACAGCATGAATGTTTGTGAAGAAATAATAGCCAAATCTACCCTAGTATTGTATCGTCTTTCCAAGCTTTCCGATTTTCCAAGTTTTTCCTCTGCACATAAATCCCGTATGTTAAGTACCAAATTGCCATTCCTTAAGTTAGAGGCTGTTGCTGAGTAAAAACAATACGTGAAAGGGAAGAGGAGTTTAATGTAAAGATTGGTTACTGAGAAACATGGTCGAAAATTCCTAATATTTAAGCAATGAAGAGGATCGTAAGCTCATCCAACATAGCACATATCTCCGTGTCAATCATAAGACCATTGAAGCATCCGTACCAGCACACGTATTCGACTACAATTGTCATGCATCCTACAGCATACGAATATAAAACACTGATTAAGCAATAAGTTGTTAAATGCATTCGTTGAATCTGGATTCTGGAGCTACATTAGATATAGGTCGTGTCATGAAATAAAATAAAACAACAACGTGACCAACAAAACATAGTGAAAGAGATGGTAAGATAGAACTTTCTATCCATCTAATGTTAGACGATATAGATGAAACCAAAACCTTTTAAGGCAGCCTTACATAGCGTAACATTATCGAATTAAAGTATGAGCTGTGACTTCTTTATGCAATGTTATTCAACCTTCATTCAACACAAACTGAAGGGTAGAAGCCATAATATTCCACTACACCGAAAACAACAGAAGTATGCATCGTGTCACATGCTAGTCGTCAAAACTATGAAAAAGTGATTCCATGTTGCATTGAGAGTAAAAAATTAGGAAGCAATTGAACAATATATACTGAATTCATATGCAGAGATCAAGTCCGAATAAGTTATTGTATAACAAATGAAGGAGAAAGAAGTGATCACAAGCAAAGAACCCAAATATCCCATAGACAAAACAAAAAGAAAGAAGAATACGGACCAATGTTAATTTTCCTGATCACACAAAACTCATATCATAACTGATCATTGAAGGTCATAAAAATCTGATATACCAACAATTTGCCTAATACAACTATCTCAAATGTACAATGCAGAGACTGAAGTCATAAACCAAAACTTCAAGAACTATAGATGCTGATAACTATCACTGATAACATCACAAGCCATAGAAATGAAATCATAAGCATATGTGTGCCGTATGCTCTATTGCATTTCACTGGGATTGCAGTTCAATTGGTCAGAACATAACCCTCTCAAGGCAATAGCTGCAGGTTTGAGCCCCATCAGTCCCGATGGATCCAAATCCAATAATCCCATCAAACAAGATATCAATTCATCTCTCCACTTTCTGGAAAGTGTAACAACTAATTGAATTTTATTCCTAATTACAAACTACAGGCACTGTTATAGAATTAATAGGTCAAATCATACACCTTATGCCGAATAGCTTATGTTTTCAGACCAAAACATAGTCCGACCAAGTACAATAACGACTACACAAAGCACAACAGCAATGAAAACAAAGCGATTATATATTATCTACATTCAGGTGCAAATGGAAACAGATCCCAATTTTATCTAATCCACAAAAGTAAATGACTTGAGGAAAATGTCCGGCAACCATGTAAACGATAAGTCGATAACAGTAAATGTAACATAAACATATAGTTAACTTGCAAGAACATGATTTCTGATCAAATCGAACCCAAACCGTTTCCGCCGGAACTCGAAGCCCCACTTGCAGCAGCTCGCACTCGACTCTTCCTCTCATCCTCGTACTCCGGATCATCAGTTGGCAACTCAAACCTACAAACAGGACAAGAGTTCCTCGAACCCAACCACGGTACAATGCAATCCCCGTGATAACCATGCCCACAAGGCAATTTCGTCACTGTTTCACCAACATTAACCATATCTTTGCACACAGCGCATACAACGATATCCTTCTCTGACATGATCGACACCGTCGGCAAAGCCGAAACTGCCGATTTGGCCGCTGGAGGAGCCCCTCTCCGACCACCATCACTCTCAGCTAAGCTCTGCAACAACGACTCGTATCCAGCCGCATCTACATAATCCTCGCGATTGCCTATGTACCGATTCGATTCGGGAACTTCGAGGCGAAATTCAATAGAGTTATCATCGAGACCCATAAGTATCTCGGCCCAATCAAGGATCCGATTTCGACCGCTCCGGGTTCGGGTCGCAAAGTCCCGAATGCGAAGACGAAGAACATCCCGTCGCCTTCTCCTCAGATCATCTTCCTCTCTGTTGTCCTCAATCTCAATCTCGTTATCGTATTGATTCTGACCGCTTTCACCGTCTCGTTCTTCTTCATTTCCATTCTCTCCGTCCTCGTTCTCGTTATCGTTCTCGTTCTCTCCGTCCTCCTCCCCCTCGTCATCGTCCTCGTCGTTATCCCACCCATCGAGCTCGATCCTGAGAAAATCATCCTCCGATTGTGTATCCTGAGGAGGGCGTTGCGGTGCGTCCCGATCACGCGCGGCCTCCGCGATTATGCGAAGCATCTGGAGAAACTGGGAACCGAAATGCGAATCCGCCTGATCGGAGGTCAGGGACGACGTGTCGGAAGGTAGAGTTGAGGTAGGAGGCATAAATTCCACGAAGCCCTTTTTACACTCGTGGCAAACCACGTCAGGGACATTTTCCAGGGTTTCGATAGCAACGTATTTCCCGCAGTGGTGGCACCAGTACTGCAACGTTTCAGTGTCCGTAACGGAAGCTGGTGCCGGAGATGGGGTCTCGGCCATTGGGCCGGCCGATGAAACCCCGGTTGGAAGAAGAGGGCTGCGAAGAGAGTGAGAGAATGTTTTGGGGCTTTCGACGACTTCAACTCGATTTCAATATGTGGAGGTAATTTTACGGTACGTCTTAGTTCGGACATGTCCCTTTGCCCATGAGCCGTTGGATGGGAAAGTATCTAACAGTCATAAACACTGATTTTTCGCTGTTCGGTCTGTTCAAATATTGATGGCCTTGAATATTCTTTTTAATTTTTGTTTTGATTTTAACAATAATTTAAATATTTACAAAAATGTATTAGTAGTGGAATGATTGGGAATGGGAAGGTCCACTTGACCCAACTCTAAACTCGTATTCCTAGATACGTGGCAAAATTGCTTTTGTCAGTTCATTTGGACCAACCACGTCAAAATGACCCGACCCACTGGCAACAACTCGAGTCTTCGTGTCCGTCGACTAAAGGTAACGGATGCCGACAATTATAAAAAACATATTATTTTTTATTAAAAAAACTCAAATTAACCTAAGCTCAAATAATACTCAATCCTTAGCAAAAGCTATTAAGCTTGGTAGGCTCTATGACCAGTTTATTCTTATCCCTAATTCAGCTCGACTTAATAAATTTAAAATTAAAAACTTGAAATTAAGGTGAAAAATTAAAGTTTGATACGTATAAAATGTATTTAATTAAATTCAAGTTTAAATATTTAAATTCGATTTCATATTAAACTTGAATTTTAAAAAAATATTCATACTTTAATTTAATTTTTGAGTTATGTAAACTTAATTTGACTTAATTGCATTACAGAAGTCATAGAACTTTGATTTAAATATAATTACTTGAGTGTTGCCAAATCTGAAACTTCCAATGTCACAAAGGTCACAATCTCCAAATTAAAAGTATAGAGCCACTTGAAGATAAAGTGTCCAGCCCAACCATAGAGCCTTTTGTTTATTCAATCCTAATCCAAAACTTGGACATTAATCCACTGCGTTACAAATGTCGACACCAACTATTTATATTATAATATAATATCATAAGATTTCAACTTTTTATATTATACTGTACATAAGGACATATACGTTCTTATGTACTATACGAGCAGTAACTTGACCTTTTCTTGGTCTCTAATCTCTCGGTTTCACTACACGTTTTACCGGTGTTGAGGTAGCCTGAAACGGACCTGGGAAGCCGGTGATCGGACTGCCACGCCGTGCCAGCAAATACCACCCTTGCACATCTCGTCGGCGTGGACACGACCCCTCGAAACTGCACTCGTGGCTTTACGGGAGACGTCCCACGTAAGCGTCCCAATTAAGATTACACCCACCAAAGTGGTGGACAAAACCAGTAGAAAGCCACAACTGAAGTTCCGGTCACAGACCACCAACCCGTAAGCCTTAATCCCCGCTATCACCGCCACATACACGGCCGTAAGATTCGCCACCACCGCATCAGATATAGCCATTTCAGCAACGCCTCAAAAGCTTCCTTTTCTTCAATCCTTAGCTAACTCTTCCTCCTCTCGCCAGATTCAACCCAAAGTCTTTCTTAAACTGAAAAAGAAAACATAACTGAGTTCGTATACAATCTTGGGAATGTCGGAACGAGCACTCTGCATTTTATATTCAGCTTAGCCTCGTTTTAGTAAGTTTAAGGTGATTAAACTACGTCGTATTAGTCTATTCATTAGGTCAAGACTTTATTATTCATTTGATGACATCTTACTCTTGGACTCGCTTTCCTTTGAATTTTTAACTCTTTAAACTCTCCTACTTCAACTGAATAATTGGCTGTCTAGTGCAACTTGTTTAATGTACCAAAACTTCGTGGCCCCTTCGCTGTTGCTTGAAGTTTCTTCCAACCTTATGCATTATTAATCTAAACTCTACTACTTAATAGATCCTTCTTTGAATATGTTACATGTTTTATTCGGGGATTAAAAAATTAAATCGGTTCAAAAAATTTAACAATAAATACTTTAAATCGATTGACTTTTTAATTTAATGTTTAACTTTATAGTTCGATCTATTTTAATAATTTTTGTTGTAAAAATTAATCAAATGATTTTTGTAAACTAATTAATTTATGTAAATTAAAATAAATAAATTAATTTTTATTTAACAATCATTTTTTTTAATTAAACTTTAAATTAAAATTAATATTATTTTAAATTCTTCAACTTTATTACGGTGTAATGCTACTTGAGCATTTTAAATATAAAATATCTTATTTTGTCTATTAACGCTACACTCAATGAATCCATTTGGGCTAATAATCATACATACACTGCTCGTCTACATTACATGGAGTCCATCTTATTTCAACCACTTCATATTACTAGTTGGACCCCTCCTTCAATCAGTTCTCTCAAACTCAATGTCGACGCTGCGGTATGTCGACACACTGGATTTGCTGCCTGCGGTGGTGTACTCAGGGATTCCCGAGGATCTTGGATCTGTGGCTTCACTAAATGCATTGGAATCTGTGACCCACTCATGACTGAATTGTGGGCCATATACCATGATCTTAACCTTGCCTTGCTCCACAACCATACAGCGTTTCAGATGGAATCAAACAATGCCGAAGCAATCAACTTACTCACAACTCACACAAACGACTTGTCGGAATTACCGTTAGTAGGCTGGATCAGAAATCTCTCCAAGCAGGCTCGTTTCATTTCTTTCCAACATATCTCCATATTGGCAAATTTTCTGGCTGATTCGATGGCCAAACGGGGGCTCTCATTTAAATGTAAATTAAGTGAAGTTCAAGATAAATGCAACTTGGCACGCACTTATAGTATTTTTGCAGTTTAGAAACGC
>JANIIA010000002.1:898879-916735 GCA_027478495.1 Erythroxylum alaternifolium
CAAAGAAACGACGAGTTGGATTGACCCAATGGTTAGTTCCTGGGTAGGTCGGACTATAAGTCGGGTCATTTTTACCTATCGAGCCATAGGCTATCATAATTTAGGGTCAAATTAACCTTAAATTCGGTTCGATTCATTAATATTTCTACAATTCACCGACTAATTATTCTGATGTCCTCTGCTTCGTCAATTTTCAGCCATTTAATAAGTGGGTCAGGAAAAAAAAAAGAACCTAAAAAATTGACAAAATAAAGTAAGAACAAATTATATCCCTTGTTGCATAGGATTATTAAGTCCGGTATATCTTTAGATAACTAATTATAAGGTGATTAATTTTTTATAATTTTTGTATTTTTTATATTTTTAAATTGAGTGGTTAATTTTTTAAAAATTTATTGGTCCATTTCAAAATGTTAAATTTGTTCGTAATTCTCTAATTTAACTAATAGATTTTTTAACAAAGATTTTATTAGTCAAATAAGTAAATAACTAATGAAATTAACTTTTTGAATTGAACAATATAAGTTTTAAAAAGTCATATACTCAATTAAAAAATTAAAAAATATAAATTCCAACTGAAAATTTTCAATAAAAAATTAGGCAATTGAATACTGCGTTAAGTATATTTTTAATATCTTTTCTTTAAATTTTTAGATCAAATTAGTAGAAAATGATTAATTTAAATAATATTAATAAATTTATTATTTAATTTTAAAATTTACAATTATATAATAAATAAAAATAAGATTTAATATAAAACTTTCTCATTTTATCTCATCCTATTTTATTTCATTTTATTATAAACTTTTATTTTTAATAAAAAAATAATATTACATTTTATTCCATCGCGTTTACAGTTCTCAATCAGGCTTCCTTTAACATTCATCAAATTGGGCCGTTGGATCCTTTACCATTCTGATTAATTTTATCCTCAACGAGCCTCGGCCCTCGATAAAGTGTAAAGCACTCTAGAACCATCCGTCCATCCGAGTCAAGCGCGAACCGTGCCCCAATAGTAATCAGCCACGTGGGACAGAAATTAGTGAAGAATCCATCGTGGCAATGCAAACTAAATCCAGCGGTCAACAAGACTCGGAGGATTAAGTCGTCTCGTGGGGCCGTCTAGACCATTAGGTTTCTCCACGTCAAGTTACGAAACCCTGTCCAATAAGCTTTACCCACGTTGAACCATTTGGCATCTCCTCCGTCAGATGGTCCACGTTGGCAGAGCCAAACCAATCCACAGCAAGCTAATGTTGCGCGAGATCTGAAGTATTTTCCATATAAACCCTCCCTTTATAAACCCGCGGAAGAGCCTGGCTACGCAGAGTCACAGAGAGAGCTCTTCACTTATAGAAGCTACTAGAAACTCAAATCAACAACGATGAGGAAGTGGACGATCCCTTCCCTTCTGCTTCTTCTTTGCATCTTTTCTCTGATTGCAGATCAAGGTATGCTCAAATGTTCTCTCGCTGTTTCTTAGTGTTTGTGTTTGATTGATGCTGTGTTACTATTTAAAAGCGTCTTTAGGTTGCTTAGCTTCTTCTCATCAACTCATTTTCTCTGAGCTTTGGTTTGGATCTGTGGTTGGGTAGGCCACAAGCTGCAGGCGAATGCAGAGGACGACTCCGACGACGTGGCCGATCTTCCAAAGGTTGAAGAGAAATTAGGCGCTGTTCCACACGGTTTATCAACTGATTCTGATGTCGCGAAGAGGTAAGGCTTTTATGAACTTAGATTATGGTTGGCGATGCGCGGTGTGATTCATGTAGATGATTGTAATGTGGGTGAGTTTTGAAATATGTGGATATGATATTGGCTCAGAGAAGCGGAGTCGATTTCGAAGAGATCGCTTCGCAGTAACGCGGAGAAGTTTGAGTTCCAGGCTGAGGTGTCTCGGCTTATGGATATTATTATCAACTCTCTTTACAGCAATAAGGACATTTTCCTGAGAGAATTGATATCTAACGCATCTGACGTAAGTATTATATGCTGTTTTTAAGCTAAACTAGGTTCTTATTTACTGCCCCAGTTCGATTTAAAATTTTATATTGCTTGAATTTCAGGCGCTAGATAAAATTAGATTCCTTTCCCTCACTGATAAAGAGGTTCTGGGTGAAGGTGACAATACCAAGCTCGAAATCCAGGTTGGTGTTACTTGCTTTCTTTTGTTAGTGTTTAATGTTTGTCTAACTGATAAGGGTCTAAAGTTAACCATGTAGTGTTTTATGTGTTGAATGCAGATCAAATTGGACAAAGAAAAGAAGCTTCTTTCAATTCGTGACCGAGGTATAGGTATGACGAAGGAAGATTTGATCAAGAACTTAGGAACCATTGCGAAGTCAGGAACTTCTGGTATGTTTCATTGCATAGAGAACTAGGTTACATGTTGAAACTTTTGATTGGGTTAAATCTTATTTAAATGCTTATCAAATTTGTTCTTTCAATGATGCAGCTTTTGTGGAGAAAATGCAGACAAGTGGAGACCTCAACCTCATTGGACAGTTTGGAGTTGGGTTTTACTCTGTTTATCTTGTTGCTGACTATGTTGAAGTCATTAGCAAACATAATGATGACAAACAGTATGCCTCTTTAACTAATTGTAAATGGTTCGTTAATTCGTTTGTGATGTGTAAGTGTGGCTTATACCATGCCTTTTGTGTTTCAGATATGTGTGGGAGTCAAACGCCGATGGAGCATTTGCAATATCTGAGGACACATGGAATGAACCGTTGGGACGTGGAACTGAGATTAGACTGCATCTTAGGGATGAAGCCGGAGAGTACTTAGAGCAGAGCAAATTGAAGGTCAGTATGCTATATAATGTATTATATCGACTGTATGCCATTGGATAACAGTGCTAGTAAATCCACTGTTATTATCTTTGATGCATAACTGGATGTTTGGATGGGGAAGTTTTTTCTCCTTTATGGACTAGTTAGTCGTAATAAAAGACATCCAAACTTAGTTGTGCAGTCCCTAATAAATATTTAATTGTTTGGATATTGTATGTTTAGTTGGGACTTTATAAATGATCCTTTGTCCAGATGATATGATTTCATTTAATCTTTTGTCGTTCCTCCACAGGATTTGGTGAAGAAATACTCTGAATTCATCAACTTCCCAATATATTTGTGGGCTAGCAACGAGGTTGATGTAGAGGTTCCTACAGATGAGGACGAGTCAAGTGATGAAGAGGAAGCCGGTATATATTCTATTATCGCATGCCTGCTATTGGGATATTAACGCGAGGTCTAATCTACTTTTTGGCTTACTGATGGTCAATTCATTGTTACTAACAGACACTTCCGAGGAAGAAAGGGAATCTGAGAAGAGCGAGGGTGACGAAGATAAGGAGGAGAAACCCAAGACAAAAACCGTGAAGGAGACGAAGTATGAGTGGGAACTTCTGAATGATGTTAAGGCTATCTGGCTGCGGAATCCAAAGGAGGTTACTGAAGAAGAGTACGCAAAATTTTATAAAGCTCTTGCAAAGGTAAGGTTTCATTTCTGATAGCTGCAGGAAGCTTAAGAATTTTTTATTCATAAGCTTGTGAGTCTGTTGATAGCACAGTTTCGTTAATTCTGGTACATACTGTGTTGTTTAACAGGACTTTAGCGATGAGAAACCTATGGCATGGAGTCATTTCAATGCAGAAGGTGATGTAGAGTTCAAGGCCGTGTTGTTTGTCCCACCAAAGGCACCTCATGATCTCTATGAGAGCTACTACAACAATAACAAATCCAATTTGAAGTTATATGTTAGACGTGTGTTCATTTCTGATGAATTTGATGAACTTCTGCCTAAATATCTCAGCTTTTTGAAGGTATTAGATTAGTTTTGGGAAGTTCCTTATTGTTTCTTTTACTGCAGGAGAGATAAAAGAGATATCAATTTTTAAACAATGATTTTTGGACAGGGTCTTGTTGATTCTGACACTTTACCACTCAATGTATCACGAGAAATGCTTCAACAACACAGCAGCTTGAAAACAATAAAAAAGAAACTTATCAGAAAAGCACTTGATATGATCCGCAAAATTGCTGATGAAGATCCTGACGAATCTAACAATGACAATAAAGGTATTTCTGTAACCAATTTACTAGATTTTCCCATTTGCATGCTTGTTTCTTTCATTTCAACACATATGCATTTCAGTTGGAAGTTAGTAGGCATTTCTGGCGTACAGCTTGATCTTTCTGACCTGTGTTTACAGTTTGAAATGAAATACGGACTTAAAGGTCTAGCAGCAACCCGTCAAGCACTTATCTAAACATAATGAGGTTTAGAAACCTGTTGTTGGCGTTGTTACTGATTGTTGGTGTTTTGATTTAATGGCTATAGATGTTGATGAATCTAGTGACAATGAGAAGAAAGGTCAATATACCAAGTTCTGGAATGAGTTTGGCAAATCTATCAAACTTGGCATCATTGAGGATGCAACTAATAGAAATCGCTTGGCAAAACTTCTAAGATTTGAAAGGTATATGCTTTTAACATCTCCATTCACCCAAAACAAGGTAGATCTTTCTCAATTATTCTCTGATAATTTATTTGAACATGTACATGCAGCACAAAGTCCGACGGTAAATTGACTTCACTGGACCAGTACATCTCAAGAATGAAGTCAGGGCAAAAGGACATCTTCTACATTACAGGGCCAAACAAGGAGCAGTTGGAGAAGTCTCCGTTCCTTGAGAGGCTAAAGAAGAAAGGTTACGAGGTAATTTCTAGGCATAATTCAAAAGTATTCATTCTTTCACAGCCGTGCTTTTGCATGCAGAATCGGAATCTTTTGTCCACTAATTTAATTTGTATTACATTTTTGGATTGGCACACCCGCCAGGTTATATTCTTCACAGACCCTGTTGATGAATACTTGATGCAATATTTGATGGACTACGAAGATAAGAAGTTCCAGAATGTCTCTAAAGAGGGCCTGAAAATTAAAGACTCCAAAGGCAAGGAATTGAAGGAGTCATTCAAGGAGCTTACCAAGTGGTGGAAGGGTGCTTTATCTGGTGTTGACAATATAGATGACGTTAAGATAAGCAACCGTTTGGATAATACACCTTGTGTAGTTGTGACATCAAAGTATGGATGGAGTGCAAATATGGAGAGGATTATGCAGTCTCAGACCTTGACAGACTCTAGCAAACAAGCATATATGCGTGGCAAGAGGGTACTTGAAATTAACCCCAGGCACCCAATCATCAAAGAGCTGCGGGAGCGAGTTTTGAAAGACCCTGAGGTATTGTTGACTAAAACTTTCTTATAAGTTGCATGCACTAGTAAATAAGCACTCATTCTGATACGAATTTGCATTCTAGAACATGTAACCTGCCATATGCTCTGTTCAACTTTTATAGTCATCTCTAGCTACAAATTGAATTTCTTGAACTAGCATCACTAGATATATAACCCATACAAGTTTCGATGTTGTTCCAGTATCCATATATCTGTTATTTACTGAGATTGATCTTTGGCTCCAGGATGAAAGCGTTAAACAAAAAGCACAGCTCATGTACCAAACTGCATTAATGGAGAGTGGTTTTGCCCTCCCTGATTCGAAAGATTTTGCTTCCCGAATCTATGACTCGGTGAAGTCTAGCCTTGACATTAGCCCTGATGCTACTATTGAGGAGGAGGATGATTCAGAAGAGGCAGAAGCGGAGACTGAAACCAAAGAATCTTCAGATAAATCCAAGGGTGAAGCTGAAGCTGAAGCTGAAGCTGAAGCCTCAACAAATGACGAGGACAATTCTGTGAAGGATGAGCTATAGAAGCATATTTAGGCCTCCGGGTGCATTCCCTTCTCTTGTGTTTGCATTCTCTTTCAGAAAGCATCTGCGTCGGTTTTTCCTTTTTCTGGAGTCCGGACGCCAAAAACCGCTAGATTGTAGAGTTTTAAGACACTTCAGGAGTTTTGTCCTTTGTCTGTAGTTGATATGAACTGCTGGATAGTTATGATCTTAAGGTCGCATACTAATTTTATCGCAAATGCTTTAGTCCGATGCTATGGAATTAGCATAAACTTACTTTCTGTCGTATGATTCTACGGTTTTCCTCATAACAAGTCACGTACAGGTCAGCTGAGGAAAATTGTAGTTAAGAGTCTTACTCGTACGAATTATCCACATCCCCTTAATCGAATAGGTTAAGGATGACAACTTTAGCTTAGATTGTATTCGGATGCAGTTTGGGTTTGATAATTTTTTTCTGAGTTGCGTAATGCATATCTAGATATCGACAGGAACTTAATGGTCAAGTCAAACTTAGGTTCATACCTTTAATAACTTGGCCAGATGCTAATTGGGCTTAGGTGCCAAGGTTGTGTGTCGAATTAGTGTTGGTGTCATTTCAATCACTCCAGAATACCTGTTCCACTTTTGCTGTTGCAGTCTGTTACCTGTTCCAATATCAGAAGTTAAGTTCTCTTGCATTTCGACGTTATGAGTTAATGGCCCTCTTTGTCAATTTTCAGTCCCCACCCAAACTTACAATTCCAGCAAGCAAAGTGGTCTTTCTTTACCAGAAACTCAAGCAACCATATTGCTCAAAGATTTAGGAATAACCTTTTCCTTTTGAGTGCATTGGTCTTTCTTTACCAGAAACTCAAGCAACCATATTGCTCAAAGATTCAGGAATAACTTTTTCCTTTGAGTACACAATCAATCAATTGCAAAAACGATCTTTAATGATCTCCATGCCGTTTCTGATATAATGAACTTTCGTGAGCTTTAATCAGCTAATTTTCTGTACATTACATTATAAGCGAAGGAAAAGGAAACTGATATTGTAGAATAAACTAAATTGGATGGATCTCCTGTATGAAAACTATGAACTATAGTCCCTCAGCAATTTGCCCTGTGATTATAAAGTCCGGTATCGAAACTATACATATAAAGTTAAGGTCTTCTATAGATACTTAAAAAAATCGTGAACGTACAGATTTTTTGACTCTTTCAGTAGTTCACATGTTAAAAAAGTTAAAGTGTTAACTGAGAGGTGTTGAGCAATTCTTGTAAAAGTTGTCATAAAAATGAGACCATTTTAACTTCAAAAAGCTTGCTTAGAATCATAAAACTGAAATCACTTACAGGCATTTTCTTTCTTTCTTCCTTTTCAAGTTCAATCATGAATGTGAATATGTCACACACACCACGTAATCGTATTATTAAGTATTACTATCATCAACCTCTACTCAACCAAGTCAGGATGGCCGAGTGGTCCAAGGCGCCAGACTCAAGTTCTGGTCCTCTATCGAGGGCGTGGGTTCAAATCCCACTTCTGACATTTTGTCCTCCATTAATTTTCTTCTTCTTCTTCTTTATTTTTTATTTATTAATTCTAGTTAAAATAGAAACTGTCCTCCTTAAGTTAAGCTTAAAACTATACTATTATCCCCTTAGAAAGTGATCGATACATAATCATAAAAGTTGCCGAAGATGTTTGGTTTGGAGGACATGATCGTTACTTCCTTAGCCATCAATACTTGAAGTCGACCCATGCAAATATAATAAGCACCATGGACTTATCAGACATACCACACCACCTCGTGACATTGAAAACATGGAATGTCTACTATATACGTTGCAGGTTCAAAAGGAATGGCCTACTTCATGCTTTTCAGGATCAGGCGTGCCCAAATCCATTAAAATTGTATAAACAACTTCCAATACCAGTCTTTGTTTCTTCTAGACATAACTTATATGTACCAAAATGTCAAAAGTGGACAGCTTTAGCTCAGCACTCATCACCTTAAACTCTTCTAGACATAAGATCTTGTTTTCTAACAATCCTTTTGGCTAATATACATACATACATATTTATATATACACACACTTACACATACTATTTTATAAGTTTTTTAATATTTGCTTCATTTTTATTTTTTTTCTTTTGGGATTTTGTTTTAAAAATTAGGGACATAAATGATCTCAATGATGATCAACTAATTAGGGATCAACATGGTTTGTCGAGTAGCTAGTTTTATGAATAATTGGATAAAGCTTTAGAGATTGCCATCATCTTTACTAGTTTGAAGGGCCAGAAAGAAAGGGCTTTGTAGCATATGTTGCCATAGATATGACTACAAAAGTGACTTGTCATGATACAGGAATTGTTAGTTAAGATATCATATTCTATCATTATTAGGGATGACAATTTTTAGTTTATCGACTTAAATTTAGTTATTTTCATTAAGCCGATTCATCATCTATGCCCAGGCTTAAACAAGTTCAAAGTTTAATTATTCTAAGTAAAATAATATTGTTTTAATTAGAAAAGTTAGGTCTTGTGTAAACCTGAGCTTGGACAATCTAAATCTTGATCCAATTAAAAAAATTACTCTATATTTTTAATTAAAAAAACTATTTCAAAAACTTGACGGAACTGGCTCATTGTCATCCTGATAACATTATTTCATTAATAACTCATCGTCTTTGCATTCATTGAAGGACTTCTTTCACCTTCCCGAGTTTTTGCTCCTTATGAGTAAAGTCAAGGCCAAAATGCTTAGTGTCAACATATTATTGAAGATTTGTATCTAATTAGGCCATTTGAACTTTTAGGGATTTATATAAGGGTTGGACCTATAAAAAGATTGCATTGACTTGTTGTTGAATAACCTGTGTTTGTTGATTCAATTCATCAAATTTAGAATCAATTCATAGAATGACTTCGTTTTAAGCCAAGACATTATTAGTTTACCAATTGGGAGTTTCTTCAACACGATTTGAGATCATTGTTACATGAGAAGTAATTATGCTCAATGGATTCAAAAGTTATGAGCTACCTATATCTTCTTAAACTTGCAACAAGGAAACTCAATTATAACGCTCAAACTAAGGCCATAAGGAGTTCGGACCCAACTCGACCTACTAGCATTCTTATTCGTCCTTCTTGTTCTCTCTCATCCCTAGTACCTCACTAATTTGTTCTTTGAGTTATACTTTACTCAATTATCCCTAGTGCCTCATTAGTTGTCCTTTGAGTTACATTGCCTACAATATGAAAAGGGTATTGGGATCAGTTGGTAAGTCGTATTCGCTTCCCCATCAAACACATCATTTCCTTTGTTCTGTTGTTCATTTTTAACATTAATTATCTTATAATTTAGTTCAAGTCCTTCACGTAGAAGCTTTGCCAAGCTCTAAAGGCATGAGTAAGGTCGACAAATGATGGCAAAGTTGTCGCATTATAGTACAAAAGTTTAATACCTACGTACAAAGGGATCCTATGTTTAGCTCCAAAGCTAATGATTCTCTATGCTCATGACTGTCCTTGAACCAAACCAGTCATGAGCAGATACATAGATTCTGAAATTCTGATTGTGTGATTTCGTTGGATGACACGTTCGAGTTTTGTGAGGACAACATGCCACTGTCGGTGTTGGGGTTCCGTGAGAAGTTTTGTCCTGCCGACGTTAAGCACCCACCACATGCACGTTCTTTTCGTGTCACCCAACGATAAGCACATCACGAAGCGCTTAGTAGGACGAAGTCGACCCGTTTGGTGGATGTTCCAACGCGTTCTTGATGTGCCCTTTATAATTTTATATGACCCGAATTTATGATTAAAATTTAAATTTAAATTTAAATAATTTTAAATTAAAAAATGAAAGACTGCAACTTAATCCAAAACTCAAAAACTCGAAAAAACACAAAAAAATCTGACTACACTTTAATTTTTATTCTCAAAGGAAAAGATGAGTTCGTAAAAAGAAAATAAAATTAGTCGTTATGATAATTACGGGTTATCGATTTAAAAATTAGATTGAAAATTAAACCGATAAAATAAGAGGTTAACGACATTAGATTATTATAAAAACAGTACATAATAAAGATTGAATAAAATTGAAGAAATTAAAATAAGATTAAAGAAGGAACTTGTCTTCACTCATAAAAAATTGAAGTTTAATTAAAGGACAGTGTTAAATAAAAATTATTTTGTTTACTCAAATTTATTACAATCGATTAATGTAAGAAAATTGGTAGATTAATTAATAAACACTCGTTTCAAATAACAAGAATTATTAAAATAACTTGAACTAAAAAGTTATTCGATTTAAAATTTCTGTAGTTGAACCAATAGAACTGATTCAATTATTTTATAACTATAATCTGTATAATAAATTAGAAACAATCTCTTTATTAATTAGAAATAAGACTAAGTATTATTAGATTTCTACAGACCTCCCGAATGAGTGAGACTTTTACTGCTTGACGTAAATTGTATAATAACATAAATTACAACAATAATATAAAAACTTTCGTGTAAAAATGTCACTACTAACACGCTATCTTAAAGGAGAATAGGGCCTCATTTGGTTAGCTACCAATCAGCCATTTTTTAGCTGATTTGTTATTTTCAGCTGTTTGGCTTGTCAAACAACTACTAAAGGTGTTTGGAGAGTAGCATATTTATTGTCTGATTTAAAACAAACAGCCAAAAAAAAAGCTCCTATATAGGCACAATCGACTTTTGATAGCTAAAATTTTAAATATCAAAAGTTAACTGTGCATAGGAGCTTTTTCTACCAACAATCAAAATTTTAAATATCGAAAGTCAACTGTGCCCTTTAAATTATATTGCTAAGTTGTGTAAGATCCTGTCGTTTAAATTATATTCTTAATTAAATTGTAATTAAGTACCACAAATGTCATGTTTTTGTCGATTCTAATATACAACAATTTCTGGTAAGTAGGATAGCCTATACCTATGTTTTTAGGAACAATGTTTGTTTTTATAATTGTTTTATGCAATAATAGGTTATAAATAAAATTTGGACCTTAAACGAAAATGAAAATGAAAATAATTGCATAAATTTTTTATAGATGATGAAACAATACAGGTAAACATGACTTCTCCAAATAACTTGAAATGAAAATTCTGTAAAAACTATAACAAAGAGGAATGCATTAATCATATTTCAAACAGAAATACAAATATACACAGATTTTGATTCTTTATTTAAACTTGATTTATTATATTTATACTCTTTTTTTTAAAATCATGTCTTAATAAGTCATTTTACACATAAACAATTAATACTAAATAACTAATTTTACCAAATATCTCTAACAAATAGCTAATATAATCCGCTGATTAAATCAGCTGATATAATCAGCTATTAGCTAACAACTAATATAATCTTTATTGCTAAACAGGGTTTAGATCATTTATACCAAATGATTTGTTTCTATCTTGTCCCATAAAATTTCATTCATATATTTATATAAACTCTACATAAATATATAAATAAAATTTAATAGAATATGATAGAATCTTTCCGTGCATTCCTACTTCACACCAACGTATGCATGATTATAACATAACATATTTTAGAAACTCGCTTCCTATCGCCGCAATCTATCATAAGTCAACATGTTTTGTGGTTAAAAACCCTCTAAATCTTCGGGAGTAGGTTTAAATTTTTCATTTTCTAACCCGTTGACAAAGGAGAACAGAAAATGAATAATAGAGTAGGGGAGTTAGGTTACAATCTAACCTATACCATTATTGAGTCACCATCCATGCTTTAAGTACTTTTTTCTTTCTTTATATTATCCTTTTAATCACCAAAAATAATTAATAAAAAAGCCAATTTTCTTTTTTTTTTCTATTTTACGTGGTACATACAATTTCAGGCAATTATATGTGACATCAAACATAAAGACAACCTTGTATTAAATTAAAGTTAAGAATTTGTTCTACTTGCAACAAATGTTGGTGGTTTCATGTCGATATGTTATACTTATAACTTTGTCGAAACGAACAAATGAATCCCACCCCCTCCTTAAAATGAATTAGTCACTATACTAAACCTAATTGATACTAAAATCTAAAACAGCTCTACATGTTTTATCATAAAGTAACCATACGACATGTCGACTTGGATTTTTGCATTCAATTGTCCGGTGAGCTTTTTCAATCATGACTCAGTTCTTCGTCACCGAGTGGACTAGCATGGCCCATGCAAGAAAAAGCACCTTTATTGTAGGAAAAAGAAATGCCAAGGGTCTCGGTCCTCATCGGAACAGAAACGACGTTCTCAAATGACTTTCTTCCTTTTCCTTCCATGCTTTCAATAATAAAATCTCTCTGTAGATTCATGGGCCTATCACGATCGAGTCACTGAAGGAGACCCAAGAAATAAATTGCTAATGTGACACTGACCATACCAAAAATAGCATGTGACCTCGGCACGTGGCCATACGTTGAAGGTGACGCTACACTTATGCCTAAGGCTCCTTCATACACCATAGTGCTGTTGTCCGAAAAGTTACCAGTACTTGCCGTGTCAGCGCTACGTCCTTGTGACGACTTTTGACTGGAGAACAGAAACAACACGTTAACTAACACTATATAAAATCACTTAAGAAGCTTGCTTGTTTTTTATAGTAAACGGATGAATATAGAACTGTGCTTGTTTCCGATGTGGTTTTAACTAGCGGAAGAAGACCGTTTAATTTTATATCTTTAGTTTGGATTCACTCGTAATATTGCAATAGTGTTCCAAAAAAGGTACATCAACATCAAGGTCAAGTCCTGTTTCTCGAGGAATCCAAATCTACCCATTTAGTCTGTTAGTACCTAACGTGACTTCACAGTCACGTATGACGTATCACTCACTACGTGACACCGAACCAACTAGTAATTGCAATCTCGGTTAAAACAAAAAGGTTCAGCTTCAACGGTCCTTTTTTTTGGGGGGAACGGTCATATATACTTCTTTCACCGGAACAACTGTTTTAACGATAACGCCAGATATGGTAATAACACGTAGAAAGGTTACTTTACCTGGTGCTGATAGAGGGGCAGAAGGTAATAAGGTAATCAGCAGAAGAGCAAGTGAAGGTACTGGTCTTATCGTCATACGCGTAGCTGTACGCGAGTGGGCAAGCGTTCTTGAAGATCTGGGAGTAAGAAGACGGCTTGCAAGTGTCGGGCGTAGAATACGCGCCATTACAGCAATACTGCGGGTGTTTGAAAGCTTCGCAAGCGCTCTTACACGCGACGCCCTCGCCTTCATCGCTCATAACCTTGAGATCCGTAGGACACACGCCGTTTAGATCAGCGACACAACCGGTGGTCGAACAGTTCTGACCAGACCCACCTTGAGGCACGACGTTCAAAGGTAGGTTGTACCCGTCGACGAGGCTGACGTCGAAGTAATCCATACCACCGTAGCCGTCGAGTTTGAATTCCGCGAGGGTGGCCGGCGGGTTGGCGCCGCTGCCTGAGCATTCGAGCTTCCCGGAACCACAGTCTCCGGTGAGGCATGAGAATTTGCCGGCGGAGTCTTGGGAACAATGAGTGCGACCCCACATGCGACCCCCCCACGAAGAAGGGGCAGTGATGGTCTTAGCCTCGCCCTTTTGGAGAGTGAACCCTGTGGTGGATAGAGCCGGCGCATCTGCGTTTGAGAGAATGCCTGGCCACACCGTGTGATCGCACTTGTTTGTTATGGTAAAAGTTGTCGAAACGACACCTGCAACAAGGTTGTAATAACCATTTTTAGTTGTCGGAACTTGAACGTCGAAATGAGCATTAGTTACTGTTTGTTATTCATTACCTGATATGAACAAATAAGCGACAGAAAGGAACATTAATTGAATCTGTGATATTATTGGAGCAGCCATTGAGGTACGGATTATGAGCTTGAAGAATGTGTCAGAGAGAGAGAGGAAGGAGAAGAACTTCGGCGACTGATGATTCTCCTTCCGTATTATTAGGAACCGAGTGTCTGAATTCTGAATCAGGAGACGAAGAAGCCTTTTTATAGGCAACAATGTACGAAGCTCGCAATTTGAGCTATTGGCTTACGTCGGATGCCATGGACCTACAAAGGTTGTGCGAGACCTCCTCTTATAAGTTATAATCTTATTCGTTCTTGAATTTTTTAAAAAAATAAATCTTAGTGCTCTGAATTTTGACTTTGGTTTCGACTTCTTGAGCTTCATGCCAGGTTCCCCATGTGGACCAATTTACAAGTTGAAGTGAACTTCAATTTTGGGTACATTTTAGATTAAATTAAACTATTTATTTTAAAATTGTGATACTTAAGATTAATTTGAGGGAGCGGTGACAGTTGATAATTTGTTGAAATCAACTTATTGAAATGATAAGTACTTATATATTTGGAATTGTTATTTTGGTAACTACTGAAACGTGAAAATAAGTATTTGGCAAATTATGGTTGCGGTTGCTGAAAAAAGATAAAATAACTAAAAAGTTCATTGATTTAATAAACTATTAGTTGTTATATAAATAATTAAAAATATATTATTAGTCATACAAATTTAAAATTATAAATAATAAAATATTAAATTAAAATAAAAAATATAAATAAGAGGATAAGGAACACAGAGAGCCAGAGAGAACGAAGAAGACAATATGTTTGACTTGTTTTTTATTAATCGAGGGTATAATAAAAAATAATAATTATTAGAAAGTTATTAATGAAAAGAAAAATTTTTACTGCAGAAATACTTTCTTACCATAACCCTCTTGCTGCTTATCGATTTCTGCAATAACAATACATTTTCTTCCAATTTTTAACTATTTACCCGCAGATTTAAATATATAATTGTATTTAAAAATTATGGTAAATAAATAATTAACTATACCGTTCCGCGGAGCTATCCGCAGCCTAAACTATTAACATGAAGAGCAAGTCACTAATTGTTTTCCCTTTTCCGAAGCATTAAAAGTCAACATTAGGAGAGCGAGGTTGAATAATAGTTTGAATCCGTTTTTTCTACAGATAATAGATCCTGAATAATTAACGATCATGGATCATGTGTATAAAACAAGAAGGGGACTTGTAGACACAGTCCCAAGTGAGTTACACATTTTCAATAACTATTGGCCTTGTTTTTATATTTAGATTAAATTTGACAATGACCTAAATTGAATATAACTGATTTTAATTCTGAATTAAAATTTTATTAAATTTAAATTTAAACTTAATATATTTCATTTGATTTGATAAGACATGTTTGATTCGTTAATTTTATGTTATAATAAATTATATCCTTATTAATGAATATAATAAGTTATATTCAACATATAGAAAATAGTCACTCAATGAAGTAAGGATACGAATGTGTACTAATAGACTTTCTCAGACTTTACATTTCAACAAAATTCTCGCTGAGTGTTGCTGTTGTATTCAACCTGCACTAATTTGTTATCCAGACTTAACTATTTGTGAAGACCTTTTGTTGCAAGAGTGTGCTTATTTTGCACATTTCAATTATCAATAAAATAGGAGATTCATGAGGTAAATATGAAAAAATACCACAATCAAATTTTCTAGTATAACATTATATATACCTGGGATTAAATATTAAAAGTGTAATATTTTGTTTTTTAATTAATGTTAAATTTATAATTATATATGTTGGACAATTTTGTCCTTTCCTATTATGTGGACAACTATTAATTGTATTTTTTGGTTTTTCAATAACTTTTCAGTTAAGTTACGTAATTTGAGCTAAATAAGGGTAATAAAATGATTAAATTAATGATCTAAATCAATGGATGGAAGTCCAGGAAAAAAATGGAACTCGATTACTGTGGACCGGACCCATATCGAGCTTGTGATGGGGACGCTCGATATAGAAATTATATATAAAGATTAAGTCTCCTACAGTTGTTTACATCATTCGTACGCATACGGATCCTCTAACCCGTTAAAAGCTTACGTATTGAGAAACTGTAGAAAGACGTTAACTATGTATCGATGAACGGTTGTTGTAAAGGTCCCGGGAAATAGCAACTCGTTTTGGCCACGAAAATCGCTTCGGAAGTCGAGATGAACCGAAATAAGGTATTCCGCATTTTCTTTGTTTTTAACCTTTTCATGAATGATCTGAAACACGTAATAAGGTCTATGCTATGTATTACACATGATATCAGAACGGTTACGTGATCGAGTTGTCAGAAACAAAGGTTTTTTGACTTTCATCTATTATAGTTTTCATCAATTTTTGATTCGTTTTTCAATTTTTTTGCGTATATGATTACATCAAAGTGATATATATAAGGCTAGTTATGAAAAAGGGTCAAAAAGGGCCAAAAAAGGTCCCGGGATCACCAAAAATCTCCCACCCGTCGAAAGGAGATTCAACCATCAGGCACGTGCGGCCATAAAGCGGTGCATACGTTAGTCGTGTCCTCCCACGTGGCTCCACAGGGTGACGGACGAGTGTGACACTCGCCTCACGCCGCCCGTTCTCCCACAAACACGGGATGAACGCACGCGCCCACCATTTGTCCCGACATGTGGATGATAGCGATTAGGACATGTGTCGATGCATGCAACACTCAAGCCATGCAGTGAAAAGTGTGTATACGCATGGGGAATCTGGTGCGCTTCGTTACAAGATTGTGCAAGGCATGCGTGCTCTTTGACACGCACAAGCATGACGCCTACTGACGTCAGCGTTACAGTGATGTTCACGCTAATACCATAAATTATTAAAAAAGAAAATTTTCATAATTCACAAAAAGTTGCCCCGGGTCCTTTTGGGTTAATTTCTAAATTGGGGAAAATTTTAAAGAGTTTTTTCAATTTTCCTGAATTTATTACGTTGGTAATTGGATTTCGGAAAAAGGTTTTAAAGTTTTTTTAAGTTGATTTTGAGTGCATTTTCATGCTCTAAACTACATAAGGGAGAAACTTAAAGTTTTATGTCTCACTTGGTAAATTCGGTATTCGGGGAAAGTACGATAGTTACAATCATTAGGAAAATTTTAAATAAAAGTTTCAAATAAAGTTTAAAGACGATGTTTTCAGTACTAATATGTGATTATGTGACTGTGCATTTGGTTTTTGTGTTTATAGTTGATTTTCATATACATTATGCCCATATAGAATGTGAGGATGACATAAAGATATATCTCTTGTGTTTGTGTACTTTCAAGGGTATTGATGAGAATGAAGTCAGCAAAGTAGCCTTTTAGGTCAGTATTTTGGATTGTTCTACTCACATGTTGGGGGATGTCTCTTACCTTATGTTTGGTTATTCTGTCCAAAGGTGTTGACCTTACATAGGATTTTAAGACGTTCATAAAGGCATTAGATGGAGGAAGGTCGTTGCTTAAATGATCTATTCACCCAAAGATCAATATGTCATAAGAGTTGATGGTTTATAATTTGATCGCTTTCATATGGGGGTCTAATTGCATATATTATGTATTCAGCCAAAAAGCATTTCATAATATGTGTGACCGGATTCTTAATAAAGATACTACTTTAATGCTTTAAATATTGTTTTTATCCTGCATTTATATTGATCTTTACATTATCTTTTCTAATTTTCAGTCACTTTTTATGTAAACAACAAACAACAATGATGTCACGATTGAGACCTTAAATGGTTTCAATTTCAAAAAGTAGAAGAAAGATGTTCAGCTTGCCCTGGAGATGACTGACGTCAATATAGCGATGCATATCGAGAGGCCTTCTCCACTTACTGATATTAGCTCAAAAGCTGATAAAGCAGCAATGGCAATTTGGGAATGGTTAAATGGGATGTGCTGCTTGACCATCAAGAGGTCGACTCTAGATCATCTGCTCAGTGTATTACCTGATATGGTCTTAGCGAAGGAGTTTATGGATAGCATTTCCCAGAAGTATAAGGTGTCTTCTCATGCGGAGCAGAGCACATTGATTAAAGAGTTGTTCTCCATGAAGTATACTGGAGAAGGAGAATTAAAGAGTACATCATTACGATGGTTCACCTTCAGAGTAACCTGAAGGCATTAGATGTAACACCCCATTACCCTAGGGTACGTACCGGGACGCCCGTAGGTCATTCCGACACATATCCTAAGATAAGGGA
>JANIIA010000002.1:935555-946571 GCA_027478495.1 Erythroxylum alaternifolium
ATGGTTATAAAACAAAGTGGGCCGATTTGGTTATCAATTTTCTGCACTTTATGTTTGTAGTTTTAAAAAAAATTATACCGATTTCTAAGTGATCGAGTGCTCTAGCACACCACACTCGCGGGGCACAAGCTCGGACATCACCCATCAATGTCGGGTTCGGGTCTTGCGGGAGTGAGGTGTTACAGTATTAAGATACTTGCAAAGAATACTTGGAACATTGCAAATAGCTTTGTCTAACACTACATTATCTCTGAATACGGCTTAAAACTTAATAAAAGTTAAAGATACAAACTTTCTTTTGTGGTGTTTTTTTTTGTTCTAATCTTTTATTATTTTAAATAAAATATCCACCCACCTTCATTGGAATTTCATCAGAAAAAATGATCTTTCAACAATAATTGAGAATTGTGAAAAATTTGGCAAGATACAATTTTCTTGTACCTCTTACTAATGCTCATTCAATTGACTGAAGTAAAATAAGTTTTTGAAAGAGATACCTCTCTTGGTTGTTGCTAGCTTAGTTTAAAACAAGTTATTTGCCTTTATATGTTTAATCTTATATTATCAAGTGCAAATTTATATGAGGTGATTAACAATGTTCATTATAAATTTCTAACTAACAAGTCCATAAAAAGTAAGCAACCTTTAAATTAGAAATTAAATAATTAAAAAATAAAATCAAGTGACTTTTGAATTGATAAAAAATATAAATTAAAAAGTTTCAAATCCAAGATGAATATAAACTGCAATATATACCGATAGTTATTTTGTATATCTCCAATCAATCATATGGGATATGTTATTCTTTTCTTGAGTTTGTTTCTTGACAAAATATTGTAGATGTATTAGATATTAGAATTTAGATTACACTACATTAGAAATAAAGTAATTATATTTTTAAATTAATATAGTCCTAATTTCACAAATTTTATTTTAGTATTCATATCCTTATATTTTTTAAAGGCATGTCTTTATAAGTCATTTTACACATAAACAGTCAATGCTAAACAACTAATTTTACTAAACATCTCTAACAAATAACTAATGCAATTCACTGATCAAATCAGTTGATATAATCAACTATGAGCTAACAGTTGATAGATCAGCTCACAGCTAAATGCAATCAATTGATTGCTAAATAGAGCCATTATCTATCATCCTCCCATTGAATTGTCCCTTTAGAGTCTCCAAATCCAAAAGGCAGGTTTCCTTTTCGTCCAGTTTCTGGTGCGAAACCCGAAATGGCTCGTCAAACACAGTAATGATTTAGACGTCAACAGAAAACCTCAGCTCCCACAAAGGTGAGGCACACGAAATTGTCTGTTACAAAATGATGGTGTAACTTGGGCCGTTATTTTTGTCCATATATTTATATAAATCATACATTTTATCTATATATTTATATTGATGTCACATAGATGTGTGAATGAGATTAACTGACAAAAAATTATAATTGATTAATTAAAACAAAAGATCTAGTTCCGAAACAAGATTCCACTATCAAAAGATTCAGAACAGATGCTTTGATGATTATCAGGCTGTTATTTCTTTAATAAGAGTTATAGCTACTAGTGAATTGAAATAACATATTAAAAAGTATTTTAAAAAATTTTAAATTAATTGTTAAAATTTTTAAATTTTAATTTAATGATTAATCTTTTAAATTTTGAATAAATTAAATTAAAATATTATTTTTGTTGAAATGACTAATAGATAAATATTCAATTGATATTTAATGAACATATTATATTAGTAAAAATGGTTAATTGTTAAAAAAAGTTCCAAACTTTCGTCAAATTTTTATTTATAACTCGAACTTAAAAAAATATCAATAAAATGTTCAAACTTAAATTTTCAATTCTAGTCCGATGTTAGTTTTAATGTTATCTTTGATAACGTGGCATTACCATGTGTCAAGAGATCCTCATTAGTCAGACATACCAGATTAATTGGTTTAAGTGAGTCTAATTATTGAAACGAAGTCGTTTCATGATAAAATTGAAATGATGTTGTTTCAACAACAGAAAATATCATCTATCGATCCTCCTCCTCCCAAACTCACAAAATCACTCTCAACCCAGCTGATCCTCGTAAGCAAGTGGCACACATCGACATAATCTCATTGCACGATTTATAGAGAGGCTTTTGAATTATCAATAGGGATGTCAATGGATCGGGCCTGAGTCCTGGGCTATAATGGTCCGTAGCTTGACGGGCAGGGATGGATCAACCCCTGCCCAACCCTTTTGCGGCCTGAGCTATGGCCTGACGAGCTCGACCTGCCCGTCATTTGTTTTTTTAAATAAAAAACTTTCAAAACGATGTTGTTTCAAAAGCCCGCCTATGGTCGACTTGTGGCCCGCTCATGGCCCTACCAACCTAGACCAAAAACGAGTCGGCCTGACCTTGACATTCCTAATTATCAACATAGGCAAGAGAAATGCCCTGTAAGCATATTTACCATTATGATTGCATAGTTTCATGGCTTGCACTACAAAGTTCGTGTCTAGTTTGTCGACACGAATTGCTGGCTGATGATGAGTCAGCAACGGTTAGATTGGACGGGTTTTGTGGGGGGGGACAAAGCGGTTGGGTTGATTATTTGTTGGTTGCCCGGAGGAGAGTATGTGGTGGGTTGGTTCACATGTGTGAGAAAAGGTGAATAAGAGGGATTGTTTGTTGTTTAAATGGAGATGGACGATGGGTTTAACAATAATAGTTAGCCGAGAAGAGTGAGTTGGGGACAGAGAGGTAAAGAGACTGGTAGGCGGAGAGGTGGTGGGTTCAAGTTGGTTTGTGTTTTAAGGTATTGATTTTCTTGTTTTGGAAGTGAGAATTCGAGTGCTGAATTGAGATCGAGGATGAGAAAGGCTTTAAACTTTTTTACTTCAAAAAGAAAAAGAGCTTTTACACTAGAAATCCTTAGTGGGAGAAGGAAGTGGTGATTGGAAAAAATTGAAGTGGTCTTGACACATTTAAAACTTTTCATAAACTTACTGTAATTGATGTTTCTTTTTGTAATCCTGACGAAAAAAGAGCGGCATGTTTATCTCCAAATTAACAATTATATTTTCTAATAAGAAGCATGTTTCTTTGTTAGTTTTTAAATAATAACACTTATAAGCATGAATAGAGAAACGACGTTGTCTCAGTTTTATCACAAAACAACATCGTTTTAATAATCATACTCACTTCAGTTAATGCTGACGTGTTTGATTAATGAGGGTCCCTTAACACGTGACAGTGCCATGTTAACGAAGATAACGATGAGAGTAATGTCAAGTTATGATTGAAAAATTAAAACTTTGAGCATTTTATAGTTATTATTTAAAGTTCAGGCTATAATTGAAAATTCATGAAAATTTCAACTTTCTTTAATAATTAACCTTAATAAAATAATATTTTAACATAATTTATACAAAATTTAAAAACTTAGTGATTAAATTGAAAATGTTAAAAAATTTAGCATTAAATTGAAAATTTCTTTAAAAATTAGTCACTTCTAAATATAAAAAGTCAAAGTCAACATTCTTAATACACAATGTTCTCCACTTTGCAGGGGTGTGAAGAGGGTCATAATGTGTGCAACCTTCTTTTTATATTTTTACAAAAAGGTTGTTTTCGTGACTTAGACCTAGAATCATAAAGGTCATAAAGGAGGCTCACCCTCAAATATGTTATCTTAAATTAATCCGATCACTCTAGAGTTTATATTAAGCATAAGTAAAGAGTATTTTATAATATTTTATAACTAAAAGAATTTATTAACTTTCTCGAATTATTTTAATAAAAATTATTATATGACATACTATTTTATACATTCTAACACAAATTTATAGCCATTTTTTATATAAAACTTATAAAATTTGAGTAAATATTATTTTTTAAAATTTTTATAAAACAAAATAATTTTTTAAAAATTGTACTTTTTTTAACAATAAAATCTATGGTAACTACTTATATAATAAATACTTATAAATCACCTATTCAAAACAAAATTGATTTAATTGGTATAAATCAACCTTCAATCAAGATTCAAACTTGAAAATTTGAGTTAATAAACAAATAAAAACAAAATTCTATGGATTAGTAGTTCCCTCTTTGAGAGGTTCAAATCCTGTACTTAACATTCTGCTTCAACCCTGTTCTGTATTAAAAATAATGTTATTTTATGCCTATTTACGTCTAAAATAATGTCATTTTTTAGGAAAAAAAAGAGTTACAATATTACATCAAATCTTCTGTTCTAGTTATTCTATTTCTATTCTATTCTATTAGATCTCATCCATATTTTTATATAAAATTTACGTAAATATATAAATAAGAATTAATAGAATATGATAATTAAAAAAAAAAACCTAATCCTGAGTATCGAGTTAAAGAGAATCTGATTCCTGCCGGAGAGAGAAAAAGGTTTGTCTTGTTCACTCCTCCCGAGTCTCTGTCATTGTCGGGACCACGGTAAGACAGTGGCATCGTTTTGTCATAAAACACCCATGCTTTCATCATAATCAAGATAAATAATAGGCTGAATGTCAATAGCTGGCATCTCGCATAAGCTAGATAGGGACATTTGCAAATCCTTTTTGACCGTCTCACTAATCACACAGCAGGAACTGCAGCCGCATATGAATCGTCAATTTTTCAGTTGCTTCATTTAGTAAAACTATCATCAATATTGTCAAGAAGACTGTGTTCCTGGAATCATTTTCTTTCTTGAATGTCCAAGCTTTGACAGTAAACAAGTAAGTCTAGATTCATTCTACCACGTAAGATATTTTATCTGCTTCCCACAAGGACTGTTTCCGATTAATATTATACGAGAAAGATACTCTTCTGGGCTGTTTTCATTCACTGCTAAAAATCTACAGATCGCCAGAAAAAGTTGAAATTTAGGTATTGAAATTTCACCCAAGGCATTTTAATAGTACAAGCTAAATGGTCACGTCTAAAGATAAAGTGGAGATTGAGTGACTGAATTAAAGCAGAAAACAAGTCTTAGGTACGTTTACGGCTATAAGATTTTGTTCACACCAAATGGAAAGCTATGTGGATTGGAAATTGTCAGGTTTTCAGAGAGTAATGCAGTACATCAATCTGCAGATGGCTAAAGGCACTGGAAAGAGACAGGAATGAATGTCTTGTTATCAGATTTTTCTGGAAGTGATAACAATTTTTAAGCAATGTTGGTTGTCTGACATAAGCTGAGGTGAAAGCAAAGCTATTATTGAGAAACATAGTTGCTTAATTCAACAGCTTTTCTTGTAGGTATCTTACATGACAAACATGTTACTATCCTTGATTATCATCAATTGGCTCATTATCCCTACTCTCTCGTATTCCTGCTTCTTTCACGTAACGGGAGAAGCTTAATGACCTTACAAATACACTAATTAAATGGCCAGAAGATTATGCAGCTACCTGCAATAAAAAAGATTATCAAGTGACATTTTGACATATAACAGTTACAATCATGAATCATCAAATTTTGTCGCCTTCAAGAAGTGGGTTCTGACCCACTTGTGATATGATTCGCATAATTATTCTACTGTTGCTAATGCACGATTAATTAATAATAATTAGTCATAATATGTCAGCAACAACTATAATTTTACAATTGGAGTTTATAGTTATGTTGGTTTTCAGAGCCCATTATGGGTGATCAAGGCCCAACTTCTGCATTTTCGGGCTTTCTGATTGAAATTTCTAAGGGTGAAGTTCTGCTGGGATTAAATATCTTGGCCTAATAGCTCACGTTGAAGATAAGAGATTGAGATGGCCCTGATCAGACGAGATACAAGACTAACACAAGCTCAGGTTAAATATGAGAAGTATCATTCATGTTGCTTTAGTAGTTTAAGAACCTCACCAACTAGAAAATGTTGATTTAGCTAATTTATTAGAAGTATATGTAGGAGAATAGAGTAAAGATTAAAAGATTAGGAATTAGTACTGTTAGATTCAGTTGATATCTGCTTGGAAAGGGCAAGAAGGAAGCGAGTGAGGGACTTTTTAGCAGCCATTATAGCCTTTTCCATTTCTTCCTTGTTATCCTCAGTATTAACCCTACACTCTTCAACTGAATGCACTCGTCGGACGAGCTTGCGCAGCTCCTGTTCAAAAAGATGCCATAAAAAGCGAGATTAATTTAGATGAACTGATGTGAGTATAAAAAGCTGAGCAGCAGAAAAAACAAGTAAAGGGTTATGTATTAACTTAGTTATCGAAAATGGGATGTGTAGCTTCAGAGGACCAGATGAATGTATGCTCTTGGCAAAATGATAAGCATACAATTTACTAATATCCGAGACTGGAAAAGGATTCAAGGACTTAGTCAATGCTATGACTTCAGGGTCTTCTGACCATGGACATGACAAGCAGAGAATTGAATTGCTTACAACTTCAAAATGATACATATGCTTGAATAAGTTGATTTCATTCCAATCGAATTTGGAGGAATGTAATGCCCAAATTCTGATATTGAAGCTAAAATCATAAAGGCTAACATCCCACTAACCTGACGATCAAAATCAAAACTTCGAACAGCATAAACTTCATTGCTGATCTCTACGTCCTTATTAATCAGTCCATCAAACCATCTAGTTGCAATCTCAATATGCTCTTGAGAATTCTAAAACAAATTAGTCAACAAGGAAAAGGTATACATAAATATATCCTGAATCTGTATTTGCAGGCATCATTACAAATAGAAGAAACCAACAGGCATTAAAGTTGCTTCTAGTTAAGCAATGACAACCAGATGGACTAATAGTTATAGTACCTCCTCTTCCTCCTCGTATTCGATTTCTACATCGTCAGCACTAATAATTGCCGTCTCTGCATCTATCAAACCCTGAAGCCTACTCCAGTCACCATCTTTAGTAGCATGAATCAAAGAGTCCATTAATTCAGGTTCTACCTCACGCAACAGTTTCCCTGTTAACACTTTTAACAAACATATGAGAAACAAATACATGCACAACGTAAAACAACGTAAGTTTCCCACGAACACATCTAACATATGTAACAATCTGTAGCATTTTGTGGAAGATGTACTGGCAGTAACATAAGCACAAATGCCAAGTAAGGACGCGACGTATATAAAATATGTAAGTTTTAGTTATGTAACATACCTAACATACGTAATCAAACAACTAAGATTACTTTAAGATAAGAGATTCGATACCAATATAGTTATATTGCCTCCGCTTTCCTTCTCGGACATCAGGTCCCAATCTCTGCGACAAAAAACCAAACACCTTTGCTTCATTCTTCTAAAAAACCCTCTTAAACGACTACGTCCCAATGCATCATAACATCAAAACAAGAAGCTAAGATTGCGAACAAGGAAGCACCTTTAATAGCATTAATGCATCAAGTACTTCTCTCTCGAGTGAAGCCAATCTGTAACCACAGGCATGAACATACCTCAAAAGAACTTAATTAAACGTAAAAGCAAACACTCGAGCAATATAACTACGAAAATTACATGAAAAAATAGCGGGTCAACAAGTTGAAGGTCAATGCTACATAAGTATTACTTGATGATGCGTTTTATTTGCGGAGGGGAGAAGGAAGAAAGCTCCATGCCCCATCGGACGGCGCGCCGAGCTTCTCGTTTTTTCTGGTTGCGGCTTTTCTTTTCGCCGGAATCCGAGTCGCTGCTATGCTCGAGATCCGACGGCGTTAAATTGGGGATTCGTGATTCATGATGGACCTCACGAGGAGAGGAGTGCACCGTAGCGAAAGAGACGCAGGTAAATGTGGCTCTAGGGGGTACTATGAAGAATTGGCAGAGGAGATTATCGCTAGAGCAGCGGTAGCAATGGTAGTGCATCAGTGGCCTTATCAGCCGAGCCATTGTTATCTGCCAATGCTCAAACGTCGGGTTATTTCATCAGAAACAAAAGCGACCCTGGTCCGTTTGATTGTAGCAGTAGTCTAGATCCACTCGGGTAAGCAGTGATTATTATTATTGACAGTAGTTAATTTATAAAAAATATTTTTTAAAAAAATTTATTACACATGCTATATATTTTTTGGATTTCATTTTGTATAAAATCTAATACTTTTTGCTTTTAAAGATTTTGAAGAATTTAAGTTAAGATTTATAAATGTTAATCTTATTGAATATGTTATTCATCAATGTTTTAAAAACAGGACTGAAAGTTCAACCGATAAGATAAGAAATTTATGATTTAAAAGGTTCAACAAGTATTAGATTCTCATAAATCCGACTAAATATGAAATAAAATTAAAGAATTTTAAATAAATTGAAAATTTTGTACTTATCTATCTAAAAAATTTGAAGTTTAAATAAAAAAAAGAGTTTGTTAAATGAAAAGTATTTGGTTTATTTTGGTTTATAATAATTTACAAAAAATTGATTATTTAATTAATAAATTAAGACTATATTTAATTGAGGGTTAATTAATTGAATGAAATAGAATATAATATTTTTCTAGCGTTTAGGAGGAGAGTTTATAGTAAAATAGAATGGGATAAGATAGAAGAGGAAGTTTCATAACACGTCTTATTTCATCATAAACAGTAAAAATGAAAATTCTCCAATTTGGAAAATTTAGGATATAAGGTAAAAAGATCATCTATGGGAAGGTACATTTAAACCATCCACACCTAGACTAATCCCCGCTCGCACCAAGTCAGTTCGTAAGAGGTAAAGTGTTGGCTAAATGAATTTCTCCATTCTCAGGACTCGAATTCAAAATCTCTGATTAAGAGATGAGAATGCTAAACCACTCACACCAACTCATTTGGTTTATACTATATTATATTTAAACCTTCATTCAAACAACATTTCACGGTACTAACCTTTCTATCATTCTCAAGTAGAAATTTTCTAAATTACATTCATTGACATTCCATTATATTATAAATCATTTCATTTCATTTCATGTTTTAAAAAATCTTATTTACAACCAAACATAGCTTAAATATTGAACGGTTTAAAATTTTTACGATTAAATTAGTCGAACCGATTTAATGATAATTATTTATATCTAAGTGTTTAACTCCTCAAATAGATTATTTAAAATATTAATTTATATAGTATTATATGCATTCGGGAAGTTTAAAGTTCTACTTGACATAATTGGGAGGCTAAAACAAAGTTCTGATTAACAATTACAGTTTAAGAGTCCGAGAACTACGAAAGTTGGAACATTCTAAAATTAGTACCAAGAAATCAGACTCCAGTGTGATCGCACATACGGTAAACCACGCTACTTGACTCAGTCATCATCCACTTTTCCACGACATAGAGGGCAAGCATTGGATCTCTCCAACCATTCGAAAATACATGATTGGTGGAAAACATGAGAACAGGGCATCTTTGTAAGCAATTGACCACCAGAAAATTCCTCCAAACAAATAACACAGTCGTCGTGTTGATCAGTTTCACCGGAGTTGGCACAGAAACTCTCCGCTTTCAGCTTCTCCAACGCCGACTCCGAGGCACCTTCAAACAGCGGCGTGAGAGTCACCATCTCCAACAAGAACGCCGTCACGTGGGCCTGCAGATGAAACCCAGAAAGATTCGTAGATTCAGCAAGTTCGCAGAAGCAAGGACTCATAGTTTCGACGATTATCTTAACAAGTGTCCCGTCTAGAAAATCATGAACCCAAGGAAGTGTGCTCCAGAGATAGTCAGAGCATGTGTTTGGGTCTTTAAGAACTCGGACGGGAAGTTCCACGGTAATGCCGACGCAATCATTATAGGGGTACTCCGCTTCACTGTCGCCTGTGAACCTTAATAGGTAGTGTCGGTGAAAGGCGAAAAGGAACATGAATTGAGGTTGTTCGTTTGTTTCATCGTCATTACCAGTTGGCGGTGGAACTCTACGATGAGATACATCAATTTGTAATGCAGCAGACCTACGAGTTGTTGAAGTGGAAGGCATTGTCGAGAGGGTGGCGAAGATCAGAGAAGCAATTCTTGAAGCACAACAATGGTAGGTGACTAGTGAGTATCGGATGTTTATAGAAGAGGAAGTAATGTACGTGTTTCCTTCTTTTATTAGGAATAAGTTTCGGTATTGGATTTACGAGGATGATCGATTTCCATGTTGTGTTATGAAAAGTAATCGTCTCAGTTTAGGTTTTCTGTATTAAGTTCCAATGTTTGTGAGGTTTTTAATGAACGCAGAAATATCCTGAAAAGAATAATGTTTTCATAAGAAACTGGAATTCAATTCAAATTCTGTCTATTTTTTCACAACATTCAAATTAAGGATAGTAATAACGGTCCTATTCGCCCATTTTTAACCTAGGTTAATCTAATCACGAGAGAGCTACAGGCTGATTATGGTTGCCTGGGCAGGTCACTGACCGAGCTCATTTTTTTAAAATAATATCGTTTTGAAATTTTTTTATTTAAAAAATAAATGACAGGCTGAACCAACATATTTTGGCTCATTAATATTCCTAATTTAAATTAAAATAATAAAACAAACTATATGAGAATTCAGTATATTTAAGTCATTTAATAAGGATAAAATGTAATTCAATTTACTCGATCTAAATTGATAATTTATTTTAATCATTTTAATTATTATTGTATATTGAATTTAATTAATTTAAATAAAAAATAAGGGTTAAGCTTCATGTTACTCATATTTGATTAGTCGGTATATAAACTTATCATATATAGTTCAGTACTATTTTTAACTGAAAATTTAAAAAATTAATTTAAAATTACATTTTTTCAAAAATTTTAAAATTCTTTATATCTTTTACTATTTCAAAAAATTAGATATTTTATAATTAATCTTGAAATTGGATTAAACAAGAGAATCTGAATCCAACTACAAACCTGATTAGCTTGAATTAAACTCAACTGAATCGGATCACGACGGACAAAACTTGTTATTCCTACTTGTTATTAAAAAAATATTTCCTATACGTGATCAACCGACCATCCACGTGTTGTGGCTCGTGTTGTGACTGTTCTGGATAACAGTTGGCGTAATTTGAGGACGTGGTTTTAACACACGGTTG
>JANIIA010000002.1:946671-971378 GCA_027478495.1 Erythroxylum alaternifolium
CATTGGGTTCGACTTGCTTAAGTGAAGTATTTCCTAAATCAATCCACCGTTATAATTTTATTTTTAGTGTCCAATCCGATTGAAATCTAATACCTTAACCGATTTTTATCATTTGATTAAATCTAGTTGTTTTAATTCATACCTTGCATTTTTCAGATTTCCTTGATTTGTTTACTTAAATTTATTTTACTTTCAAATCAATCAATTCTTGATCGTACGAGTTATTTTTTGTCGTTTAATTTAATTGTCTTACATGTTAGATTTTCCCTTGGGTACGATATCTGGTTCTTACTGATTTATATTACTTGTCAACGGGGTGCGCTTGCCTCTAATTGGTCTAGATAGAATTTAATTTATATTGTTTTGTTTAGACCACAACAGTTAACATAATAACAAAAAACCAATCCTAAAAGTTTGAATTAAGTCTTCCAACACTCCCCCTTCATTCGAATTTAGAGAGTCCTAACTAAGCAAAATAGTCTTCATGCTTCTTCTGTGGTAGGTTCTTGGTGAAAAGATCTGCAACTTGTTAATCAATTCTAAAACTTTTCAATTAAAATTCTCCTTTACTTAACAGCTCTCGAATAAAATAGTGCTTAATTTCAATATGCTTGGTTCGACTATGAAAAACATGATTTTTTTGCCAACAATACAACAAATTTGTTGTCACAGACTGTTGGGTTTTTTCTGATTTTCTGTTATCTTTAATAACCAAGACTGATAAACTTTGGCAATTTTGTAGATATAGTAAGATTGTAGAAAAGTAAAGAGACTGATTTACTTGGTTTGATAGTCAATAACTATCTACATCTAAGGTTCCCACTTGTTAGTGGTGCAGAAATTTCACTAATACTGAGGAAAGTGAAGAAGAAGATACAAAGATTGAGTGTTCTTTGAACACCTGCAACAAGAGCCTCTCAAACTCACCAGTACCCAAAACAGGTTGGTACTCTAGCACTCTTTGATCTTTTTCCCTCACACAAATTTTTGCACTCTCAAAGACTGAAATTACAAGTGAATGAAGACTGAAATTTTGTTTTGTGTTGTTCTCCTGCCTAATGATTGAACTGTTGTTTTTATATGTGTTGCATGTATACAAAGGCTTTCGGATGGACTTGAGTAATGATGACAGCTGCTCCTCATGTGATCAACTAATAACCATCCTCTGCGTTTTTGTTTATGGTTTGTGTTTTTGGCATTGTAGTTTGCGTTTTGTCACTTTGTTAAAGTTGGAGATAATGTAATACGACGCTACTTTTGAATTAAAACCATCAGACATGTTGTTGGCTTCTGATTTGAATGTATCATGTGGGTATGCCTTAAGTCACTTACGCTTTTGACTTCAGCTGTAAGAAGCTTCAAGAGTATTGCTCTACCTTCTCTCTTTGACGCCTCAGACACCAACACACATATGCTTCATTTTTGTTCTTCATTCTTCTTGAATTTTTGTAGTATCTGAGTTGAAATGTTGGAGTATCTGTCACAGGATGAAAAGTAATTGTGTCGTTAAGGAATAAAATCGAATTTAAACGTAAATCGAATTATAAATTTATCTAAATTGATAATTTATTTTAATAATGTTAACTACTATTTTATATTGAATTTAATTTATTTAAATAAAAAATAAGGGTTAAGCTTCATATTATTCATATTTGATTATTCAATATATAACGGTGACGTGATTTGTAGGCTATTACGGATGCGTTTGAATCTACCGTGCGGTGGGGATAAGTATTTATTCACCTGAGTTTTTAAATATAGTCATATGTTTGATCTGCGGTAAACAACCAGAAGTTGGAGAAAAGTGCGGTGCTACCGCAAAAATCAACAAGCAAAAAGAAGGTTACGGTAAGAAACTGCTTCTACGGTAGAAATTTTACTTTTCAATAATAACCTTTATTATAAGTATTTTTCTATTATTCTCTTAATTAATGTCACTAATAATATTTTTTTATGAAATACTTTTTTTACTAAATTTATTTTATTTATATTTCTTTTTTAATTTACTATTTTATTATTTATAATTATAAATTTATATGGCTAATAATATATTTTTTAATTATTTATACAACAATTAATAGTTTATTAAATCAATAATCTTTTTAATCATTTTACCTCTTTTAAGCAACCGCGACCACACTTGCCAAATATATATTTTTATGTTTCAGCAATTACCAAAATAAAAATCTCAAACACATAATACTTATTTAGAATAAGTATTTATCATTTCAACAAGTTATCAACCGTCACCGCTCCATCAAATTAAGCTTACGTCAATTCAAAGGTTTACCTAATATGCATCTAGAAGAATAACGACTGCGGATTCTTCTGTAAAAAATCAAGAAGTATTATTTTTTAACTGAAAATTGTAAAAATTAATTTAAAATTATATTTTTTCAAAAATTTTAAATTTTTATATCTTTTACTTTTTTTTGAAAACAATATCTTTTATTTTTAAAAAAATTAGAATATTTTATAATTAATCTTGGCATTGGATTAAACCAGAGAATCTTAATCCAACTTCAAACCTGATTAGCCTGAATTAAACTCTACTGAATCGGATCACAGCGGACAAAACTTGTTATTCCTATTTATTATAAAAAAAATTTCTTATACGTGATCAACCGACCATCCACGTGTTGTGACTGATCTGGATTACAGTTGGCGTAATTTGAGGACGTGGTTTTAACGTTGGATTTAGACAGGAAGCCCTTGTTAATCCAACCCACTTGAAAGGATTGACTTCCTGCCCAAAACCATTCACTGTGCTTTTGTCTTTAGAGCTCTGGAGATTTCGAAAACTCTTACCTTCCCCTAAACTTGGAAGTACTTATTTCAACAGATTCTGTAAGATATCAACCGTTCCAAGTATATCAGCGAAGAACAGAATAAAGAATTTAAATTATTCCAGGCTTTAAAAACATCGCCTTCTCAGACTTTTTACATGACAGTAAAGTAAAGAAGTTCCACTTCTGATTCTGTACAAGAATATCAGGAGCCATTAGCATAATCTACTTCAGCTCTAGCCTATTATGGTGTATCAACATTCAACAACTATCTCCTACCAACACTGATCTGTTTCCCATCTCCGCGAAAGTGTAGCAGACGTCACATATGGAGATCTCATCGGCCGGGCTCGCCTGAACAGTGACCTATCATAATCGGCCCGTTTCTCGGGATCGGAGAGAGTCTGGTAAGCTTCGTGAACCCTTATGAAATCCCTAGCTGGGTTCTCGTTCTGAGCGCTGGTTGCGACATCTGGATGCAAAACTCGTGCCAGTCTTCGGTAAGCCGTCTTGATCTCTTCACAAGTGGCACCTGCTTGTATTCCGAGAATGTCGTAGAACGACCTCGGCCGGGAGGCAATGTGGGTTTTTGCTCTCTCTGCAGCAGGTGCGCAGGCGGCGGATATAGAGATTGGGCGGCGGAAGCTAACGCTAGAAGGTGGCAAATTGGGGGAGGCGTTTGAACCGAGAAAATGTGTTGAGACAAAAGAAGATGTAAAAGCAGCCATGAGCAAATCGCAATACAAGTTATGGTATTGTGTTGTGTGGATAGAAACATACGACTTTTGATATTTATAGGGAAGTGTAAGAAGTCTTTAACTATGGTTAGTTATGTTGGGTTAACTAACTGTGGGCTTATCCACTGAAGTAATTTTAGATGTGTCCAAAGCTCAGCTGACTCAGCGAACAGTCGGTGCTACAGCCATATATTAAACACCAGCTGACACTGAACACGGAATCTTTTGGGTGCTTGTCTTCTAGAAACACGCGTAATATACGTATTTTTGTAGCTCAATTGTAGGATCTGTTATAGTTCTGTTATTAACTAACTCATTTTCTTAATCAACTTTGTAGGGTTCGTGAATGTGTTTGGCGTTAGGCCATCTCCAACAAAGGTATTTCGGTGCAATAAATTCACTTTAAGGAAAAGACCAAAATTTTATATCAAAATAGTGCAATGAATAGTAATACATTAAATTTACTATTTATTACACCAAAAATATAAAAAGATAATTTTATCCAATTATTTTTTAACATATTCCTTTTATGTTCTTTTTACAAATTGATTTATTTACATAATTTATTAAGTAATTAAATTTAAAATATATATTACTTTACACAAAATATATCATTACAAAGATTTCATTGAAACCTTTAAAACAAGACTAATATTGAATATAATATTAAATTTATTTTTAATTCTTATTTATAAATGTTATAAATTCATTAATAAAATATGTTAAGGGTAAAAAGATAATTTGAAATAAAAAGTACATAAATTTAAACCATAACATTGATTTTAAAAATTAAAACTCAACAAAAATATTTGAAATTACAACAAGACTCAAATAAATTACAACAGAAATCAATTATATTTCAAGAATTTCTTACTAGACATAGGCAAATTAGAGATAAAGAAGATCATTATGATCATAATGTATTGATTGAACATGGAACAATATGAAAATTCAAATGATTAAAGGTTAAATGAGAAATTTTAATCGGCTTATATTTGTGTATGGTATTAATTTGTTATCGCAATAATATTAAATATATTTTGTAAATAATATTAATTTAATATAAAGCATATATTAATTAATTAAGAATAATGATTTTATTTTAATTTTTAATAAATAAATAAATATACAATATTGTATAAATATAAATTAATTTAGTTAATAACTAAATTATTGTGGTATATTCTTTGAAAAATTTTGGTGTAGAATGGTTAGAGTAACACCAAATTTGGTGTAAAAAGATTATGGGAATATTCCATTTTACACCAAATTTGGTGTAAAAATTTGGTGTAATGTTTGGAAATGGCCTAAAGGGTGTCACAAATCCCAAGGGATGCAAAATGAATTGTTTTACGCTATCGATTTTCTCGCATTGATGGTGTCTTTTTTATGGTTTTCTGCGAGGAGTTAAATTTTCAACAAGTGTGTTAAAAAATTCATATAGTATTTAAAACGGAGTGAGATTTGGTATAATATTTTTATCTTGTAAAAAATATTTGTTATATAAAGAGATTGATGACTCTCCTTCTCATTAGCTCCCTCTCTTCGCCCAGTGGCTAACCTTTTCTTTATTAGCCCCTGTTCTTTCGTGATTCTCATTGTGCAAGATACTTTCTTTGCTTCACTTTTATCAGCTCGCTTGCCTCTATCTTTTCAGGCGCTCAAAGCTTTTTCTCCACTGCTTTTGGGTTTTCCATTCCTTTTCTAGTAAACTTTTTAGAAAGTGGTTTTTTGACTTTTTTTTGAAAATTAAAAGGAATTATAACAATAGAAGTAAAAGCTACAATAACAACGTTACAATCAATCGCTTAATCTGTCAACAACTTAGCAAAAAGGAATTTAAAAGAGTATATTATATTAAGTACAAGAATAAAGTACAAGAATTACAGCATCCACGTATTCTTCATATTATGAGTGAGTATATTTTGTTTGAAGTTTGCTATCAAAGCTGCTCAGACCCAATTGATAATCATTTATGCTATTTGATGTTTTTCTTCTTCAATTCCCTTATACAATCTCCTATTTCTTTCCCTCCATATCGAGTAGATGGTGGTAGTAAAAGTTGTTTTAATGAGAAGCCCATTTGGCTTTCCCTGCTTGGTGTTATCAATGATCATGTTTAGTGTTTCTCTCCAATCAAAAGTATAGCAAGGAACTGGTAATAGGTGCATAATTTTGTTCCAAATTGCTTTTGTGTAATGACAACAAAAATATAGATGATTCCTACTCTCTTTAGTTTGTTTATATAGGACACAAATGGGATTATATACCCCAAACGATCTATCTTACGCTCTAAGCCTATTCTTGATTACCAACTAAGAGAAAATTGAGGCTTTTAGGTTTAAAGTCTGTTTCCATAGAATTTCATACCAAGAGACTCTGTTTCCATAGAATGTCATACCAAGAGACTTCTTCAGCATTTCTTGCAATTATCTTATGACAGGAGCTATTGGTGAAAGTACCTCTTGGGTTGGGAACCCAAATGATGCTATCCTCTTTATGGGGCTCAGAGATTTGTGGTAAGTAGTTTGCAAGTAAGGAGAACCTCTAAAACTACTAAACCAATCTCTATTATGGAGGAGTGTAGAGACTCTAGCATCGATTGAAATTCTGTTTTTAAGTTATGTTATGTTTGCTCTTTGGAAAAGTGGGCTGTATATAGTATAATTATCAAACCAGAACCAAATATTTGCTCCATCTCCTAACTGATGCTTAATATGGGGATATACCATGCCTCCCAAGTTGAGTAGATAATTGAAAATCCAAGAAAATTCACAAGAGTTTTTTACCTGCCAGAAATTCTGATCTTTGAGATGATATTCATTCACCCACTTAATCCATAATGATTTTTTATCAGTAAAGAGTCTCCATATTCTCTTGCATAAGAGTACCTTTTGCATTTGTGAAATTGGAATAATGCCTAACTCTCCTTGCTTCTTTGGTATGGTCAGATCACTCCGTTTAACTTTGGCCTTCTTGCAATTTTCTATTTTCCCAGACCACATGAATGTTTTTAGAATCCTGTTAATTTCTTTGTTAACTCTCTTAGGCAGAACAACATGTGTAGACCAGGGATGTGCAACCTGTTTAAGACTGAATAAATGAGTGTAAGTTTAATTGTAGTGAAGAGGAATCTATTTTGCCATGCATTGATCTTATTTTTGATCTTCTCAATTAGAGGAAAGAAGTCTAAAAACTTAGGTTTGGTTGTTGTGACTGGAACTCCCACATATTTAAATGGAGGGGAATGCAATGCAAATCCTATATTGCTGCAGATTTCCTCTTGATTTCTGACATATTAGGATATATACAAGTTGCTCTTCTCAACATTTACCTTGAGACCAGACCATTCTAAAAATATGTGTAATATGTTTAGCAAGATGTTGATAGAATGGTTGTCTGCACTACTAAGAAGCATTAAGTCATCAGCATAAATCAAGTGAGATAATTTAATGTCTCTACACGTATAGTGATATATAAATCTACAATTGTCTTATCCCTCTAGCATTTCTGAAGGGTATAGATGGAATACCATTGACCAAGACAATGAAGGAGGTAGTTTGAATGCATTCTAATATCTAATTCCTGAATTTAAGTGGTATACATATTACTTGCAAGCAATTTTGTAAGTATCTCCAGCTGATTATGTTATAAGCTTTGAAAAAATCTATTTTCATCAACCAGCTTATAATATTCTTGCCTATTTTTTACTCCTTTAATAGCTCTTATAGAATGAGTATGTTATCTCTAATATTTCTCTCAAGTAAGAAGGCCCCTTGAGTAGTATTTATAACTTCTTTCTAGAGCTAATTAAAGCTTTATGGCAAACAACTTAGCAATAACTTTGTACATTGTTGTACAATAGGAAATGGGTCTGAACTCTATTATGGAAGAGGGGTTTTAATTTTTGGGTATAAGGCACATGTAAGAGTGATTTACTTCCTTGAGCATTTTTCCAGAGGAGAAAAACTTTAAGACAACTTAAGTAAATAGGTTCCCTATAATCTCCCAAGTTTTTTGAAAAAACAATGATGGAAAATCATCCAATCCTAGGGCCTTTGATGGATATAGGCTGAAGAGAACTCCCTTGACTTCTTGAGATGTAAATAGGGTAATTAATATGTCATTAAGGGCCTGGTTTTATGGATCCTCAAGCACATCTTTCAAATTGAAGAGATGCTGGCTATTATCTGTCATTCCCATCAGTTGTTGAAAGTAGTTTTTGGCTAGTTTGCTCTGATCATACTGTTCTGTAATGACATTTCCATGATTATCTTGCAATTAAGTTATGGTATTTCTTTTTCTTCTTGAAAGAAGATATACATGAAAATATTTAGAGTTAAAGTCACCATCTTTTATCCACCTCATTCGAGCTTTCTGCTTTAACATGGAGTTTTGAAAAGCTAGTTCCTCTTAATATTCCTTCAGCTTCCTAGTTTCAGTATTTCTAAGATCAGAATTTTGAGGGTGATTATAGCACTTTGCCTAGGATTCTTCTAACTTCAAATTTATATTAATGAGGCTTTGATCCTTCATTCTAATAAAATCCTTGATTGAATTCTTCACTAATTTTAACTTGTGTACTAGTTGATAAGTTTTTTTACCTTCTACACTTTTACACTCCAATGTCTATTTATAATCTCTATGTATCCTTCCATTTGTGTGACCCCATTAAAGAACTTGAATGGTTCTCCATATCTGTTTGGTTCATTAATCTTCTGTATAAGGATAAATGAGTGATATGAAAACATATTATCTCCAAAGTGTACATATGATTGTGGGAACTTACACATCCAATTTTGAATTATGACTTCTTTATCTAGTTTCTTCCTGATTAGAATTTCTCTTTTTTACTTATTTGTCTGAGTAAAAAAACCTTCCTGTTGATCTTAAATCCACTAAATTCACCTTTTGAAAAAGATGAGTTAGTTCTCTACTTATGCCTATTTTGTATTCGGTTCCACCCTTAACTTCATTATAACTTAGAGAGTAGTTAAAATCCTTAGTAGCTATCTGTGGAGTCTGCACTCCAACTTGAATTTGTTACATATTAGACTATAGTTTCTCCCTTTGAGAAGCAAAATTTGAAGCATATATGAAGTTACTTCAAAGGAAGGAAGCTTACCTTTAATCTGAAAATTTAGATACATATATTGATCACTTATTCAGGTAGCTTACATCTCAAGGATTTCTGAATTATAAAGGCAGATTATACGACCATTGTAATGATATGTATGGTTGGTAATTTGCTTCCATTTGGCACCCAAAAATTTAATCCCTAGCTATACAAGAAGGGTTTTTATTTTAGTTTCTAAGAGACTTACCAGAATAGGTTTCTTATCAAGCCCCATCTCTTTCACCATAGATTGTTTGAGTGGGTCATTTAGCCCTCTAATGTTCCATACTAGAATTGCTGTCTAAGGGGATATCATATTTAGTTTTGTCTTTGCCTTTTCCTCCTAGCCTATCTACTTCTGTAATTAGAGGAAGTTTCTTTAGTATCATCTGCTACCTCATATATCAAATTATAGTTTTGATGTATAAACTGCTAGTTTTCCATATATTCTTCATCTATTTGCTTTTCCAATATATTATTTGTAATTCCCCTTTGTTCATCAGCTACCTGCATTTCCAACATGTTTACAATTTCCTGACATCTAGCTATCTGCTTTTGAGAACTATCTACTAATTCTTTGATAAGTTTATCTGGCTTCTCATTATGAACTCCAAGATCTTCTTTTAACAGGTCCCCCTACACCTCAATAATATTTGAGCTCTCCTCATTAATCTTAGACTTTTGTTGACCAAATCTATCCGTTTCATTTGTGTCTACTGCATTGAGCTCTAAACCCAAAATTTCCTCCTGCCATCAAGTTTTGAAGACTTTGCTTGTAGGAACCCACTTCTTTGTTGAGTTGTTAGGCTTCTAGGGATAAGTCACAAAAATTTCAGTTTGTACCAGCTCACTTGATTTACCTAGTTTCAACACTGATAAACTCTCTGGCAAAATTGCATTTCTTTTAATCTCCACACAAATCTTTGTATACCTAATCCTCTCTATGTTAGATATTTGAACATCCATACATAGTGGTTTTTCCTAAAGAGCTTGCTAAGAAACTCAAGCCTTCCACCATCCATAATTTTAAAGGCAAATTATGGAAATTCACCTATACGGGGAATGCTGCAATATAACCTCTATCAAATTCAATCCCAGGCTTTCATTTCTAGAGAAACATCGATTGACCCCTATGTTGTGGTCCCAATTCAATTATTTCATTAAGGTTATTGTCTACTCAAAATTTAAATAAAATATTACCATCATCTGTAAACAAAGTTTTCTCTAGCCCTTTCTTCCCCTATCTAGCTACAAACCATACATAAATTTGGTTTTCTTATTACCATGCTATGCACTTCAATCATGTGCAAAAATCCCTCCTCTAAGCTTTATAGTCTCACAGACAAGCCTAGAGCTCATATTTCTATAATTCTTCTCTTAAATACCCCTATTGAAGCATCTTCGTTAGATGTTGACTTCATTAAAGTACTAAATGTAATTTAGGGCATGTCTTCCTTAACTTGTATAGTTTTTGCTACCAATACAAACAAAGAAGGTATTTTACATTGAGGTATAAAAGATAAGAATTATCATGTGTTAATTGGTAGGAGACTTCTCCCATAATAACAAACTTAGTTACAGTTCCCTTGCTGACATTGATGGAAGCAATATGGTGCCTCCTTCATTACAAGTTCTGAAAGTTGAGCATCCAAATGTCCAGCCACATTATTAAACTTCTTCATTAACAATGGCAAGCTTGTCCAACTATGAATTGGCAGGCACAACACTATTGGAAAAAGTTAAAGCTAAAAGAGATGTTGAAAAATGAGCAAGACACATTTATATTCAAGTTTTCTTAGAACACAAGTATAAAGAAGTTAATTGAAAAAAGGTCATGGCACATCAATAATTCTATGTTTTTACATAAAGGGAGGCCGAATTTGGAAATGGAAAGAATATGAATGATGCATGTTCTTATTTGGACAAATTTCTATAATATTTCATTAAAGTATTGATAAACTAAGGGGTTAAGTTATTTAGTTAGTCTTATTAGCAAACTCATTTGTTTAGATGAAATAATAGCCTCTATGAAACACATAAGGTATGCCAAGTTATGTATAAAGGTAAGAATGGATCATGAGTTTCCTAATTCAAGTTATGCAGCAAACCTAACTTTTCAAAGAATACTCTTTAGATCAAATAATTTCTCTTCTTAGTGAATTAAGGAGAATAGGCAGTAACTTGAACTCTCCTGCATGATATTAGGGGATTTTAACATTAAACTACACCTATCTAAGCCTGAAGGAGATAGAATAAACCTAGGAAGTTAGAATGATGATTTTAGAAAATGAATCAAATTGATGTAGTTAATCTAAGATATGAGGGGAACTTTTTTATATAAAGTAATAGGAAAAGTGAAAAATGATTGATAAAGAGGAAATAGATAGGGCTTTGGTAAACCATGAGTGGATGGATAACTTCCCAAATTGTAGAGACATTCTTTTCTAACAACCTTACATCTAACCACGGTCCCACCCTTATTGAAATTTATAACATACCTAAGATGTCTAAAAAAAGATATTTAGATTTAACAACTAGTTAACCAAATTGGAGGTATTTCAAAAAGTGAAAAAAGAAATGGAAATACATATCTAAGTATTTGAAGCTTATAAATGTATAAAAACCCTCCAAGTTGTAAAGGAGGAACATAAAAGTTTAAACCATAGTGATATTAGTAACACCTATTATGCAATCTAGTGATCCATAACTACTATTGTCAAGACCATGTTAATGCATCTACATGGATTTAAGAAGAAGAAAAAGGCACATAATTCTTCTACGATGGCATTCTTTTAGTTCTTAAATCGTACCTTTCTTAAGTAATTATATAAGCAAGTAAATTTTTATTGAAGCCAGGAAATAAGGCCTATCATTAAAAAAAGGCTATTTTGTCCTTGAATCCCAATAAGGACACTAGTCCAGAAGGCTTCAATACTTTTTTCTTCTAAAATCTTCGGAAATGATTAAGCAATAGGTCCCAAGCACTGTTTTGCAAATTCTTTTTTCCTTGTAAGTTTCTTTCTCCCTTTCTTATATGGTTTTTTCTTTAGACGACTCTAGCTTCTTCTCTTTTCTTCTTGCTTCTTTTAGCTATTCTTTGGATGCTTTGATCTTATTTCTCTTTTAAGAAACACAGTCTTTATCCTTAAGTTAATTTAACCAAAATATCTTTATAATCAAAACATCATAACAACACACTAACTTGGTTTGTGAGTTCCCATGATAAGTTTCACCATAACTTAGAAAGATCATATAGTTATAGCTTTATAAATCGATACAACCTTCATTATTCATGTCATAATCTATTCATACATATCATCTCTTGATCTCCACTTATGAATTCGATTATGGAATCTTTAACTCCAAGTCCTTCAATGCATCATAATATATAAACATGAACAATTCTCAAGAAAACATGAATTTTTATTAAATAAAAGAAATCAATTTAAATAATTTCTAAGGTCATTACATCTAAATCTATCTCCCAAATTAGTTTATAACAAAAAAAGGAATCTATCAAATAAGAAAACAAGATATAAAAGTGAGATCTCATGACTTAAATCTGACTATTTCTTGATTACTCCTGATAGGAACTTGCTTTTCTACAAGATTGATTCTTGTTGATATGTTCTTAATTCTTCTATACCTTTGGGTTGATTTTTGGTTCTCCTAGATGTCACTCTCCCTTATCTATTCTCTTTTTCATTCTTTTATCATGGAATACTAGAAATTTGGTCAAAAATGAGACCGTTTAGATCTTGAAGTTGCCTTGCACCACTCTCAGCTTCTTTTCTGAAAAAAGTACTACCAATATGGGTATAACATAACCTTGTGTTGGTCCAAAGTTTTCTTTCGCCAAAAATAGGAAGAAATAAAATAATGAAACATAGAATATAGGTTGAATATACGTCCCTATTGGTAACATAGATCCCTATGGCTCTCTTTATTGTCCCTATATTTGGTAACATAGCTACCTGTTGCCTCTATATTCAATAAGGTGGCTCCCTGTTGGTGCCATGTTTTGATTCCTTCCTTTAAAATCATCCAAAATGACTCCAAATTAACTCAAACTTTCTTAAATTCATTTCTTCTTTATTAGAGAGCTAAAATAAGGCATGTAAACAAAATATAAACCAAATCAAAAACTAAATTTCATATAAATCATTAAATAAAAGGTAAATTCTCTTTAAATCATACTAAAACATAGGGTAATTAGCACATATCACATTCTCCCGCGTATAAACATTTTGTTATCATTAAGAAAATTAGCTTTACTAATCTTAACTTACCTAGGAAGCAACTTCAGGAAAGCATCTAAGCAAATCAAGCATTAATAAAGATTCATTGTTATTCATTCAACTATAAATTTCATAGAATTATTATGCAATTAACTACAAGCATCAAATAATAAATCAATTTAATTCACGTTTTAATCCTTTAAACTTTAACTCAATATGCAAAATTCATCTTAATGTAAAAAATAAATATACAAGAGAAAATTGCAACAACTTTTAGAAAATTTCATATCTTTTATTTAAAGAAAAATATATCACTAAATTTTAAACAACACAAGAATTTAGAGCATATTTGAAATGTTACATAAGATTTCAATGCGAGAGTAAACATCTTGTCATAAATACTCCTAGTTACTTAACTAGGTCATTGTTTCAAATGGCTACTAACACAACTTTTTATCTTTAACCTTTTCTTTGGTATGAAGCCAATGGAGATAATTACTTCTTTGCTCATTTATTCATTTTCTTTTAATATTTTTTTTATTATATGGGATGAAGAAAATTTTTAATAAGAATTCACATTTAACTCAACTTATATACAAATTAGACAAGAAATAACATCATACAAATCAAGTATCCATTTGACAAATTAACGAAAAAATTTAAATTTAACTTAGTCATCAAAGTTTACAACCATTTTCCTAAAAAAATTGTATCAAAATAACCATAAAACTTATAATGAATTATCTTGATGAAAGTCCTTTCAAAACATTTAAAAAATGGCCAAATTGTTTATTGTCAAGCTAACAATAACAAAATTAATAAGCTTGACTGTTAAGTCCTTCCCCACTCTTAAGTTGTAAAATTGTCCTCAATGTATAAAACATGTAACAATAATGGGAAACAATGGAAGGAGGTAAGGATAACTAGTAATGCCTTGCTAATGAAAGATTGACAGTCTTGTCCTATCTTCTTAATTAGTGAAATCTTCTTGATCTAACACTTCAAGGTAATGTTGCCTTTTTAGTTTATAACACTCCATCAATTCTTATCTTAAGTGAACAAAAATTAGAACCATAGGTCTAGAACTATTAAAAACTAAAAAAAATCTACAATAAGAGTTAAAAACCAATCAAAACATTCTAGCATAGACTACTACAAACAAGATGGAACACTTTCTCAACTTCAAAGAATATCTTTAAGTGCATTATTTCATCACAAATCCTTAAAACTCCATCTCAATTTTATCCAAGTTATAACAAAAAATAATTCTGCCTAAGAAATGGAGAGATTGATTAGAGACAAAACTTTATCGTTCCCTGAAATGTAAAGTTTTTAAATATTATCCAGCTTTATTTTTGTTTCTAAAAGACCAAGTAAAAGAGGATTTTCCTTGAAGACAAAATCCTTCAATGTAAGATTTTTTAGAGGCTTATTTAAACCTCTTACATTCCAAACCATAATGGATATTTAATGATTTTTAGCTTTGCAGCTAGAACCCTTACTCTTCTGGGATTTTCTTCTGCTTGTTACAATTTGGAAAGACTCCTTATCAGTCTAAGATGAAGTATGCAATTCATTATTAATTCTCTATGAGCATTTCCATTTTGGATTTTATAGGTGAGACTAGTAACAACCTCCTCAAGCTCATTCTTATTTGATATTTCTACTGGTTTATATGATTCAATTCTATTAGGGGTAGCTATTTTATCATCAAGAATCATATTAAGCTCCACAAAACCATTTAATAGTGATTTTTTAATAACTTCAAAGACTATACCAAAATCAGGAACGTTCTGGTGGGGATTAGAAAGATTTGTAGCTAAAACAATTTCATTAAGAGAGTGATCAACTAAATTCTTATCAAATTTCCCCTATCTTGGAATAATTTCAGCATAATTTGTAACTTCAATATCTACAACATAATTTGATTAATAAGCCATATAAAGATCTTCTTGCATAAGTTCCTCATAACTTTCACGTAAGAAGGTTTTTCCTGTAGGCTTCTAACCCTCTTTAGATTTCATATCGGAAGGTCTCTAAGTATAGGTTATTTTTACTTTATCCTCCACTAGCATGATATTGTCATTAAATCTTATTATAGCTATTTCATTAGGTAAGTCTACAAGTGCTTTTGCTTCTATGCATATTGTTGCAAAGTTGATCCTTTTAGTCTTAGTAGTAGCTTGATCAAGACACAAAGGTCTTCCAATTAAGCTTGCAAGGTAGCTGAGACCTTTAGTTGTCCAATACTCAAGGGGAATGTCATGTATACATATCCAGAGGGGAATGTTGGTGTGTTTAAGATCTTTAAATTTAATCCCAAACCTCCAAGGATGAACCAGAAAGGGTTTATGATTCACATGCCATGGTCTAGCTTTTGTAACATTAGTGATTGCATTAGGTTAGTTAAACCAAAAAAAGAAAATTTATTCAATTTTCAAAATTGTATCAAGAATTCCATGTTGTTTCTAGTTGGTAGCAACCCAATTTTTCATGATAAGAAATGGAATTTTTTTATCTAAGAAGAATCTAACAAATGTAGACTTCCATTTGTTAGCTCCTACATAAAGGATCGATAAAGGGGAAAACAACTTGATGGTACAAGGTAGGGTTTAGGGCATAGAATGTGAGGTTGGATTGTAGATTATGGTTCCCTGCAACTTGCACCTAGGTATGTCTAGTTGGAGGGACAAGAGTGTGAGCAGGTACACTCTGAGAGGGTAGTAAGTTTGGTAAAGAAGTAGAGGACTTATGGAAGGCGAAGGAATCTTAAGAGATACAGAAGAGGAGGGTAATAAAGGCAAGAAGATTATTTGATAGTACATAGTTTACCTATAACTTGTAGTGATCTTCCTCTATATAGAAGAGACTCTTTGAGTTAATGCTAGGCCAATAGCCCCTCACTATATTATATGTGGCAAAGTGACAAGTGGAAGGTAGTGTGCTTAATAAGTGCTAATTAGTTTATGTTTTTAATGTGGTTTTTATAGTATTTGGTTTGTTTTTAGATTAATTTTATAGGATTTGATGCTTAATATGACATATATTTTGTTTATAAACCTTCTTTTATCTCTCCAATAATGAAGGAACAAATTTGAACAATTTAGAACCAAGTTAGAGAAGTTTTGGAGTGTTTTTTTTTAATGAACATAGGTTAACTATAGACCCATGTTTAGGACACGAATCAAATATAGCACAGTGTTTAACGTTGCTTAAACGACTGGTCTATTTGACTTTTCTAGAACTTTCTATTATGAAAACATACATATGTTCTAAGAACCCTTGTGTGCGTGACAAAGGATTTACTATGCCAACATAAATGCAACATTGACATTTGTTTGTAACTCATATTAATGAAGATTGTTATGTAAATCAAGGTTTTCCATATTTGTGAAAAATATGGTAATATAAATCTATATTGAAACCAAATTGGTTAAAATTTTAGGATTTTCTTAAATTGACAAGTGGAGATGCATATGCATACTAGTGAGTTAAGGAGAAAAGACCATAAAGTAGCTATGAGGAGTGGATTTAGAGTGTCTTAGGAAAAGAACAAAGTAATCTTAATGACAAAGTTTAATATTCTATCAGTATTTAACTAAAAACTTAAAGATTTCAAGATCTATCAAAATGCTTTTCTTTATCTTATTATCTATCTTGATTATTTTTAGTTTCTTTTGCTTTAATATAATTAAATTAGGATATAGATCTATATAACATGAACCCTAAAATCATTGTTTTGGATTGATTTCTTAATTTAATAAAAGACCCAATTTTATTGTACTTGAATTGAAATATACTAATGTTTTGATTTAATTTTGGATTTCATATATAGCGATTGAGAAATCATATGTGTGAATAGATCATGGAATAAATGAAAAGAGTTACATGTAATCCTAAATTTAAGACATATAAATCTTATTGGTTAAAGTCCAATCTTTATCAAGGGAATTCAAGAATTGGTTAATGCATTCTTAGGGGTTTTATTATAAAGATATTTCAATTAATCAATGATAGTGGTAGGTTGTATAATGTCTTAGTGGGTAGTTTAGAATGGGTTTAGTTGTTAAATTGAATGATTAGTGCATTTTTAGGTTAGGATTGTGTTATTTAGTTAAATGTTTATGTTTTGAGTGTTATATGGGTTAGAGCATGCTTTTGCACTTTAATTTTGCGTATTTGAGGTGCCTTGATGTATTTTTTAGTGTTTAAGAACAGATATGGAAGAATGGAGGAGAATCGAAGGAAGCTTAGAGCCAAACCAAGGCCCATGATCATAGGCCACGATCATGGCATAACTAGTTAGGAGAGCCATGATAGTGGCAGACAGTTAAATGAAGTGCCATGATCATGACTTAAGCGATTGACAACGTAGGTAGCCTTTAGAACCCGACTTACCGAGGGACATTTGGGACTTTTTGGACCCAAGAAAACTTAAGGGTTTACTTAAAATAGAAAAGACCATTTAAAGAAAGAAAAAGAACCCTAGGGGAGCTCCAATTTCTACTACTTTGGAAAAACTCCAAGAAGAAGGAAAAAGAAAAAATAGAAGAGGAAAAAGAGGAGAGAGGAGCGGGCTTCTACTACTGCTGCTTTCTCGAGCCATCCCGATCCCTTCCAAATGACATTTTCTGTTCATCTTTGTTATTTTTTCTTTGAATGTGTAAGATGGATATGATGACGTTGATGGGTTTGGGATTGATGATGTGGTTCTAATTTTTATTTTGTAACATCTCACTTCCACCTAACACATGCCTATACATCCTGAGGATATTCGTGCACATGCTTTGTGGGAGTGGTATGTTAGAGCAGTCACAGTCATTTATATAGCATCATACAGAATAACACAATATCTTAAAGATTAATCCAACATTTTATTAATAAAACACAATTTACAATGTAACTTTTCACTACATAATTCACACATATATATACAGTATCAAAAATACTTAATAGTTTACCACTCTTACAACATGTTTTACATGACATGAGAACTATAAAAAAGATTCTAACTAAACTCTACAATCTCAGCTGATCATCCTTTGAGCTATTTCTTGTTGTCCAAAATGCAAGAACTATACTCCTTCTAAAGTGTCTTAATAGCTAGGTCTCCTCTCTCGTACTTGAAAAGCCACATTATAATTTTGATGAGTTTTGTGAACTCAATTAGCTAACCATCATCGATGGGCTCACTCATAGCAAAACATATAATAATTCACATTTCAAATTTTAGAGGCAGTTCACAAAATCTCATATTGCACATTATTTCATAATTCAAATTCAGTGCAGTTTAGATAACTCATTTCCAATCTTTCATCTAATACATATTAAATTGTATATGTAATGCGCATGTGACTCACTTTCAATTATAACTTTTGATCTATTTATTTCTACATCAACGTTCAACACTCTTCAACTCCATTGTCGTTATCATTTAATCTTAAATTAATCATCATATATGTTTCATTTAAAACAACCCATGAAGTTTGATGTATAACTTACTTGATTAAACTTCAAACTTCTTCAAAATTATGTAAACCGTAGCTCCTCTATCATATAAGATCATAAACTTTTCAAGAAGTAAAAAGGCTAGGTTTCATCAAGAAGAAAAGATAACAACCAACTCTTATAGTGGGTAAGTGAAGGATGATAGCAAAGTTCAAGATGGTGAAGGTTTGTGAGTGTCATGGAAATGAAGAAGAAGAGAGAAGAAAATAACAAAGAAGAAGAGAGGATTTAGCAAAAAGTGAAAGATAATTAAAAGATGATCTTTCACTAAGTAAATATCGTGGGATGGATGTGTGGCAAGTGGCATGACACTTGTCACTTGCCACATGTCTTATTCTTATGGCTCCACTTGGGCCCTTTTAATAACTAGTCCATTTGTGCTCCAATTTCTAAACCATTTGTCTCCCAATTTTCTATGACACTTATCATTAAATCCTAATGCCACTTGTCAATAATTCTACTTTCATTTGTCACTTATTTCTACTACCATTTATCAATTTGTCTTGCCATTTGGCATTTTTCCTAGTCCAAAAATACACATAATTTTAGAAATTTCCTAATTTTTACCAAAAATTCCAAATTAATAATTATACTCACCAAATCAAAATTTAAGACATAATATTCACTATTCACATCATAATCACTTTAAAATCATTTATACATGAAATATGTCAATTGAATGCATGTACAGTCATTATAATGTGTACAATCAATATTCACATGTGTGTATGCTAATGGTATGTATGAGCAAGAAATACATTTCCTAATTTCTCAATACTATGTCTCATGTATAGAAATATAAGGTTCTAACCTACATAACTCTTCTATCTATCTTGTGCCACTTTAATTCTATTTTGGATCAATTTCGCCTTATCAACTATCCTTAGATGCTCTTCATCCCAATATAATGGCGAACGACACTTTTTGCCACATAACGCCTCGTACGGTGCCATATCGATACTACTTTGATAATGGTTATTATAATCAAATTCAATCAAAGCTACATACTGATCCCATGCTCCTTGAAACTCCAATACACAAGCTCTGGGTATATCCTCAATAGTCTTAATCGTTCTCTCACTTTGTCCATCTGTTTAAGGATGAAATGTAGTACTGAAGTTCAACTTCATACCCATAGCTGTCTGTAAATTTCTCCCAAATCTTGAGGTAAATCTAAGATCCCTATTCGATACAATGGATACTGGAACCCTATGTAATCTTACTACTTCATTTACATACCTCCGAGCTAACTGATCCAGTGTATTAGTTTCTCTCATTGATAAGAAATGGGCCGACTTTGTCAATCGGTCAACAATAACCCATATAGCATCATGTTGCCTGGAAGTCCTCGGCAACCCCATAATGAAATCCATCGTAATTTTCTCCCATTTCCACTCTGGTATATGTAACGATTGTAACTTCCCAACCGGAGCCTGATGCTCTGCTTTTATTTATTGACAAGTTAAACACTTAGCAACATATCAGCCACTTGCTTCTTTATTCTTGGCCACCAGAAATGCTATTTCAGCATGTTATACATCTTGGTATACATCTTGGTAGTACCAGGATGCATAGGATAGGCTGCTATGTGTGTTTCCTCCAAAATTTCTTTTCTCAAATTATCCATATCAAGTACTCATAGTCTCTGTTTCAACCACAGTGTCTCATTTCTCAATTTAAAATCTGAATTGGGGTTCACTTTCAACTTCTCAATTAATTTCACAAATTCTAGATCTTTGTTTTGAGCTTTTCTAATTATGTCATATAGAATTAGTCTAAGCATCAATGTACCTATCAATGCCTCATTCTGCCCTAATTTTAACTCAACATTCAATGCTCTCAATTGCACTAGGTCGGTTAACCTCGATATCTGAACTTGTGCTAAAATGCTATCAGATTTTCTGCTTAATGCGTCAGTTATTACATTAGCTTTACCCAGATGATACTCAATTGTGCAGTTATAATCCTCCAACAATCAATCAATCTTCTTTGTCTTATATTCAAATCTTTCTGACTCAATAGATATCTCAAATTCTTATGATTTGTATGTATCATACAGATAATGTCTCCAACTCTTTAATGCAAAAACCACTGTAGCAAGCTCTAAATCATATATTGGATAATTAAACTCGTGATATCTTAACTATCTCGATGCATATGTCTACTATACTGCATCAGTACACATATTAATCCCTGGTGTGAAGCATCACTAAACACCACATAACCTCCCGATCCAGATGGAATAGCTAACACCGGTGCTATAATTAACTGATGCTTTAATTTCTCAAAACTTCTTTGACATTTATCATTCCATTAAAAAGGCACATTTTTCCTCAAAAGTTTTGTCAAAGGGGCTGAAATTAATGAGAACCCCTTGACAAACCTTTAATAGTAATTTGCTAATCCCAAAAAAGTTCAGATTTCTGACATATTTCTCAGGGCTTCTTATTTGAACACTGTTTCTACTGTCTTTAGATCAACTTGTATGCCCTTTCCAGTTCCTATATATCCCAAGAACACTACTTGATCAAGCCAAAATTTGCACTTATTAAACTTGGCATACAATTGCTTCTCTCTCATAATTTTTAGGACTAACCTCAGATGTTCAGCATGCTCCTCTTTGCTATTTGAATACAATAAAATGTCATCAATAAGCATAATCACAAAGCACTCTAAATAAGGTTGGAATACCTTATTCATCAAAGCCATAAAAGCGACTGGGGCTTTTTTTAACCCAAACAACTTCACTAAAAATTTGAAATGCCCATATCTTGTTCTGAATGCACTCTTAGGTATATCAGCCTTTTCTATCTTCAACTGATAGTAACCTGATCTCAAATCTATCTTAGTGAATACCTGAGCTCTTTGCAATTGATCAAGTAAGTCATCGATCCTTGGCAACGGATACTTATTCTTCACTATCACCTAATTTAGCTACCTATAATTGATACATAATCTCTGAGTTTCATCTTTCTTTTTCACAAATAAAATTGGAGGTCCCCAAGGTGATACACTGGCCCTGATAAAAACCTTATCGAAAAACTCCTACAACTGAGCTTAAGTTCTTTAAGTTCCATAAGTGCCATCCTATATGGAGGAATAGATATAGGAACAGTACCTAGAACTAAGTCAACCGTAAACTCCGTTTCCCTATCTGGGGATAAACCAGATAATTTTGTGGGAAACACATCCACGAATTCCCTAATAATAAGAATATTCTATGCTATCTACTCAGTGTGAGTTTCAACCACGTGGGCCAGATAAGCCTCACATCCACCTCCAACCAATTTTAATGCACTCATAAAAGAAATCAGTTTGGTTGGAACTGGTTAACTAACACCTCAGAATACTTATCTCGGCTGATTAGGAGTTTCAAGTATCACTACTTAGTGTAACAGTTCATTATAACCCTATGATGTAAGTCCATCTATGCCTAGAATAATATCTATCTCCTTTAACTTCAATACAATTAATTCAGCTTCTAAGTCTGCCTGATCCACTCGAATCATACACCTTTCGTAGACTTCACCAATTACTATAGTACTACCTATAGGTGTACTCACCTCTAATTCGTATTTCAACATTTCTTTATCATAATGCAGTTTAGATGCCATATGTTGTGCGATAAAAGAGTGCGTAGATCCAAGATCTAGCATTGAAAAAGCTTCAAAATTAAAGATATGTAACAAACTTGCAATGACATCTGGAGAGTTTTGAGCTTCTTATCTGGTAATCGTATAAACTCTAGCCTGAGACTGTGGCTGATTACTCTACACCTCAGTCTTGACAATAGGACTCGCTGAACTCACTCTGCCTGTACTTCTGCCTCTCTGTCCACATCCACTTACTCTGCTCTGCTGGATAGTTGTCTCAGTTACCACTACTCCTCTCACTTTAGACCGTGCTCTATAAATTACGGGACAGTCTCTGATTTGATGCTTGAAAGAGCCACATCAAAAGCAAGCTTCCGATAACTTCCAGCATTCCCCACTATGCTTCTTCCTACAGCGGTCACAGCTAGGCATCTGCCCAATATTGTAACTCTTCTACTACCAATCTGTACAAAACTGCCTCTCTGTCTGAACCCCGACTTGACAGAACCCCGACTGTCTCCATCTAGTCAATGGTCGAAACGATCTGTTCTGGCATTTACTAAATATTCTATCAAAATTAACCTGAGACTCACCAGGTCTCGTCATTCTATACTCTTGTCTATACTCTTAGATAGTTGTGCATTAAAGTATGCTTTTTTAAGTATTTGGCATGTGTTTCTTGCATAATAGTTGATTATTGTTGTATTTTAGGATTCATTTTGTATATTTTCGTTTAGTTTGATCTTTATTGTTGTTCTTTTATGTTTGATGTTAATTTAGGGTAAGAATTGATCATTTTTTATGTAGGAATAAAGATTAAGCAGCTTGGAGATTAAGCTAGAGACCAAAGGGGAGATGAAAAGAAGAAGGATTCTATTGCAAGATCCAACGATCATGGGAATCATGCCAATTCCCACGTTTGTGGGATATTTTATCTGACAGACCATGTGGGGTTCGATTAAAATTTAGGGTTTCTGGACTATAAATCATAAAAATGTCCCATAGATGAAAGAGAACATGACACCTTTGTAGAGAAGAGCCTTCTTGAGTTAAAAATACAAGTTTTTAGTCTTGAGGAAGGTGGATATTCAAGGATTATCAACAACAATTAAGAAAATAGCACATCAACACCAAAATTCCCAGATTTTGGCAAAGAAGAGAAGGAGTTTTATTATTCAATTTTTTATTATTTTCATCTCTTCTAATCTTTGTAAGATGGAATTTTTGAGTGTTGGTGATGTTATGGAGACCACGAGTGGCTGAATTGTTTTAGGGATTACTTTTGAACAATTTTGTTAAACTCCTATTTTATTGAATTGAATGAAAGTTGTCTTTGATTATTGTTGATTATATTCGTATACCTTACAATAAATTGAGAGATTGAGTTGGGTTATTTGTGTAGGATTGCACAACAAGAGTTGGCAACCTATAGACTTGCAATCATCAAGTTAATTGATTAGTTAGAAGAGAGATATCGACTAATTTAATTGATCACCTATAGGCTACCTTAATAACTAGTTAAATTGGTGGATTGATTGGGTAGGTTGAGAGATTGCTTAATTGACTTCATTTAATTTGATTAGGGACAATTAATTGCACCTTTAGAGAGGGTAGTTAATACAATTGAACATCTTAGGTGAGACACAATTTGATTAATAAAATAGGAGGGAGACAAGATAGGGAGAAAGTGATCTCTAGTAATTAAAACCTTGAATTCCAATTTTCTGCTTTTTGGTTTTGTCAGTTATTCATTGTTAATCGTTTAATTTCAATTTAATTTTCCAATTTATTTTTAGTAAATAATATCATTTCTTAAACAGAGTGTAATCTGAATTAAGTGGTATTTAGGCATAAATCCCTGTGGGATCGACATCTTCTTTCTAACTATAAGTCATAACTTTTATACTTGCTATTTTTTTAGCGTAAAATGAGTAGACTGTTTTGTTAAATCAATCAACAAGTTTTTGTTGTCGTTGCTGGGGATTGATTGTTTAGCATCTTGGTTAATTTAGATTACTTTGATTTAAGAGTTTTTAATACTTTTCCTTATGTAATTGCAAGTGCATGAACACTAGGAGCACACAAAGATCGACATAAGTTAGTGAAGACAAGTTTGTTGTTATCACAAGACACGAAAGAGAGTTAAGAAGAGCGAAGCATCAAAATCTTACACAAAGAGATATGGTTGAAGAAGGATAGCAAGGAGGAGCTGAGAGGACACTGATGGACTTCATAAGGTCATGATTTAGTCCTCAAGGATTTGTAAGGTTGGTGGTTCAAGTCAACAATTTCGAGATCAAGTCGACATCCGTCAACATATTGCAAAATAGTGTGCAATTCTATGGGCTATCCAACAAGGATTCGAATGCTTACATCACTAATTTTTTAGAAATTTATGACACTTTTCAATTTAATTAAATGTCCGATGATGCAATTAAGCTAAGATTGTTTTCTTTCATGATGAAAGATTGGGCGAAGGCGTGGTACAATTCACTAAATTGGGGGTAGATTATTACTTGGGAGTAGCTAGCCCAAGCATTCCTCACGAAGTACTTTTCATTGACCAAAACGACGATATCTAGCAAAATGATGGGGAATCTCTCTATGAAGCTTGGAAGAGATTTAAAGAATTACAAAGAAGAGAGGGAGTTCCTGTAACACCCCACTCCCGCTGGACCCGAACCCGATATCGACAGTGATACCCGAATCCGTGCCCCGCGAGGGTGGCG
>JANIIA010000002.1:971478-984554 GCA_027478495.1 Erythroxylum alaternifolium
AAATAATATTAATTTAATATAAAGCATATATTAATTAATTAAGAATAATGATTTTATTTTAATTTTTAATAAATAAAAATTATTGTGTAAATATAAATTAAATTATTGTAGTATATTCTTTAAAATATTTTGGTGTAAAAATTTTAGTGTAAAATTTTAATGTAGAATGGTTGGAGTAATACCAAATTTAGTATAAAAAGATTTTGAGAAGATTCTATTTTACACCAAATTTGGTGTAATTGTTCGAGATGGCCTTATTGAATAAAAGCTAGTTTTATTTGATCATCTTAAAAAAATTATTTTTATAATTGATGGATAACTTAATAGTTAGTTTATTTAATTCTAATAAGCTGATTTCTAAAAGTTTCATACGAGAAATTTTTGGAGTTAATTATTTGCTTAAACAGTATTAACCTTCACTTTACTTTTTACTTTTACTCTGTGTATTTTCAGAGTTAGCTTTTTGTAATCGTACAATTATATTGTGAAGTTTGAAAGAATATAATAAATAGATTAATTAAACATTAATCTTTATTTAACTTTATAATATTAGTTTACGTTTAAAAATAATTTAATGTTAAGTTTTTAATATAAGGAGTCACATCAAATTAATATTTTTAGTATATAACTGCTATAAATCTGTTATACTATAATTATAGATATTTTTAATTTATTAAATAATAAAATTTATACATATTATATAAAAAATACTAATAATATTAATAGAGAACTTAACGATAATTAATATTAATATTAATAATATTATTATATTGTTTATTAAAGTTATAAATTTAATTTTTTAAAATTAAATATCTAAATTTAAATTTTTACGAGAATATTTAATGAAATGTAATATTCACGTCTTTATTATTTTTTAAATCAAATCTTCGTAAGTTATTTTATATATCAATAATTAATATTAAATAACTAATTTTATTAAATATTTTTGATAAATAATTACTATTATTTATTAGTTAAATCAGCTAATATAACGAACTAAACATATATAAGCTAACCCACGGTTTCTGCAGTGCTGACACCGTGCTCCGTGACGATGGGACAATGTACTTTTCACTTTTCAGCCCCAGCATGAGAACATAAGGGGGAAAAAAAAACACGCTTTTTGTGTACAGAGTACAGACCATACGTGTCTCTGCGTGCGTACTCGACCATGAAATAGTGGACCTATCACGATGTCACAAGTGTGCCCACAGAATTAGTTCTTATCTTTTAGAGACGACTTTTTATTAAGTGAAGGATAAATAATAAATCGTAATTTGTTATTTTTGGTGAATTTATTGGTGTAAACTAAGTGATAATAAATATTTAATTTTGATACAAAACGATTTATTATAAAGTTATTATATTTTTATATGAGTAAAACTTATAATTTTTATATTTAAATATGTATTAGTACTTTAATTAAATTATATATTTTTAAATAATAAAAATTTCATTATTTAAATTATATTATCTTTTTTAATTATGGTCAATTATCATTTCATAAATAATTAAAAAGTAATTTATTAATCTCATCAGATTTATTTTATAAAAAAATTTACATCATAAACTTTGTACCTAACATGATTTGTAAATAATTTATTAAGAATAACAATATTATAATGAATTAAAAAATATTATTTAATAAAAAATAGCGTTTTTTAAAAATTTTGATGAACTGATTCTCATACTTAACATTAGCAAATTCAATATATTTTCTTGCTTCTTTGATGCTTCTCTGTAACGTCTGTTTGGTTAATTTTACGTGCAAGTCTCCTGCAACCAGAAAAGGTTGAGAGTAGAAAGATCAAGTGATTCGGTTGGAGCCCCCTGATCAAGAAAACAGACAAACATGACTCTTCTTCGTCGCCCACAGCTGTGGAAAGTGTCACATTCATTCGCCCAAAACCGTGTCTGTCCTTTCCGGTAGACAGCACGTCCTGTCTGGTCAGCTTCAAGCTTTCCGTTCTTGACTTTGTTAGTTTCGGAACCTAGTTTCGCTGCAACCTCCGGTTTCTTTCTTTTACATAATCTTATTTACATAAATATGTTAAATTTTAAAAAATATATAAATATGATCATGTAAAATAAAATTAGTACAAGCTAGTGAGTATAAAAATTTTGATCCCCTTATAATACCATGAGTGTGACAGTGTAGCGTAGAAAAAATTAAAAAAATGAAGGAGAAAAAATAAAATTTAATTAAAAATGAAACAAAATAACTTATTTTAGTTTGTAAAAATTAATTAGCTTATTAAAACTAATTGATTAATTAATAAATTAATCAAAATTTAAAAACAAATATTGTTAAACTAAATTTTATTTGAAAATAGGGATAGTAAATTATAAGATTTTCCACTTTTAAAAATTTTCTATTTAAGTTTCAAAGTGTTTGAATTTTTTAATTTTTTTAAAAATAGGATGTTATTTTTATTAATATTTTATTTATATATTTGATAGAAAAATAAAAGAATAATATTTAAATGATCAAGTGGTTTTTTTATAATTTGTATGTATTAAATAAGTGATTATATTTTAAATACATGATTATTAATGTATAATTATATTAACAAATATAAAAGTCTATGAACCTTTTCGAATATTAATATTCACGTAATTAATAAAAAGAAATAAATAAATAAATAAAATTTATAATATATATTTTAATTAATTATAAAACAAAAATAGCTATGCTTGCACTTTCCAAACGACTTTCATCAGAAAACTATGGACTGGGGCGATAACGTAAAAAGTAGAAAGGGCTCTAAATCGTCAGAAAGATTTAGTTTCTGAACACGTGGATAAGCATGTGACAAAAGGAGTCAGCCCTAACGTAAGAGTTTCTGTACTCATGGATAAGCATGTGCAAGGCACGGATGTCGGCAGATAAAGGGGGACCCCCACACACTTAAAAAACATAAATTGTAAAAAAATGAATTGGATATGTAAATTTTGATTTAATCTCACTTAGATTAAATCCTAATAGAATTCTAAAGTTGAATTTAAAAAATTAAATTTAGACGCTTCAATTGGAACTAATATTTTAAAATTCAATTTAACAGTGAAAATTTTAAAACCGGTTAATTTCTTAGTTCGATTTTTAATTTTTTGATTTTATTTAGTTTAATAATTTTTATTATTAAAAATTGATTAGTGTTAATCAATCGATCAGTTTTTTATAAACTAATTAGTTTTTATAAATCAAATAATTTTTACATAGCATTTCTATTTCAGTTAAATTTTAAACTTTCAACAATGAATACGGACAATTTAGCTTTGAACAGTTGAATACGGGGTTGTCTTAGTCGGCTTGTAGCCTGTTGGGCCATGGGCAAGTCACGAGTTGACCTATTTCAGTCTGTTAGGTCATGGGCTATCCTAACCCATGGTCAGGTCGAGCCTGGGCCGCTTCTACTTAAGTTTCTGTTTTAATTAATGTACAAATTTCTTTAATTATATACAAACAAAACATACCCAAATTCCCGCCTAAGCAGAATATGGAGAGGGTAAGATATACGCAATCATGCCCACATCTTCGATAGATATATAGAGACTATTTCCTTATAGGTCCTCTTTAATTATATACATATACATATATTTTATTCCTGATCAAAAATTAATTAATTTAAAAATATAATATATTAAAAATAATTAACATAAAAGTGTGCAAGAAAATAAAATGAAACATATTTTTGTTTTTATTTTTTTTAAAAATCTCAACCAAATAAATTTTTATTTTTAATTTTTAAACTAAAAATTTTAACTAAACATATTTTTATTTTTTAATTGAAAAATAAAAAATTTAAAATAGAAAAATAAAATTAAAATTAAAAATTATAACAGAAAAATAAAAATAGAACCACACCATCTTTTAAATTTAATTAAATTCAAATTTAGATCAAACATAATAGTAAAACCCATAAGTTCTTTGAGGTGATGTTTGGTCCATGAACAAATCCTTCTTTACGAATCTAACAACAGACTCACAGAGACCCAATTTGCGTGGACTAAATAGATCATGTAGATTAGGCTTCTCATGTTCACCAGGCTCGAGCCTGAAAATGGGAAACAAACAGCCTGTTCTTTCCTCTTCATCTTCTCTTTAAATTCTATTTGAAAAAGCTTACACAATCTTTTGCCTCCTGGACATTGTCTTTCTCCATCGCAAGAAGCCAGATTGAATCTATAATTAGGACGTAACATACATGGGAAACTTTTAATCAGTTTATCTCCAGGCATTGTTCTCGTGAATGACCTGTTCCTTATTGTAGGATTCAGACATCAAAAGATAGTGAAATCACCAGACTCCTGTCTGCTATACGTATATCTATCTACATGTCACTTGGCGAAGGAGCTGAAGAAAGTGAAAAATGGAGGCTCTCAAGTCAATCCTCACAGCAAACCTCTTCTGCTATGTCTTTGTAATGGCTGTGGTGGGAGACTGGGACTCGCAGACTATTTTCTATGATTGGACTGTTTCTATGTCTCAACGTCAGATTCTCGGTGTCAAGAAGCAGGTTGCTGGAAATTCAGATTCGTCATTTACATTTTTTTCAGGATTTGTTGACGAGATGATATTGTTGCTGTTTTTATTGTTTCACATCAGGTGATTCTTGTCAATAATCAGTTCCCAGGACCAATTCTGAACGCAACAACTAACGATATTGTTAATATAAACATCCACAACAACCTGACAGACCCTTTTCTGCTCACATGGTAAGAACCAGGAAGTTACACCTTCGAACTCAGATTCAATGACGAGAGATTTTGTAAACATGGTTTAGTTTGTACGTAGGAATGGAGTGCAGCTGAGGAGAAACTCATGGCAAGATGGTGTTCAAGGGACGAACTGCCCAATAATGCCAGGCCAAAGCTGGACATACAGTTTTGAGATAAAAGATCAGATTGGAAGTTTCTTCTACTTCCCATCTATTCTACTGCATAAAGCAGCTGGTGGGTACGGCGCCATAAGAGTGAACAATCGAACTGCAGTTCCACTTCCATTCCCATTACCGGATGGAGATTTCGATGTACTCATTGGAGATTGGTTCAACTCTGACTACCAGGTATGGTCTATTGATTTATCACAAGTATGCATAATTTTTCTTATGTTTCTGCTCCAAAAATGATTGGAAGTGCACTTCTGAAATGTGTTACGTATATATTTGTATACATATGCCATTGTTCGCTGACTGTAACTTTTGTTTCTGAACAGTATTTGAGATCTTTACTTGACGAAGGGGACAATTTGCCAGCACCTGACGGAATTCTCATAAACGGACTCGGTCCTCATCAATCTGTATTTCGATTTGAGACAGGTCATTTGGAATCGTTTTTCTGCGGAGAACTTCTTATATAATCTTTTTGTGACAGGATTCTGTGGATACCTAGACAAGCCAAATCCTGCTTATAGTTGGGTTTTCATTGCAGGGGCTACGTACAGGCTGAGAATTTCCAATGTGGGTTTGAAAACATCACTGAACTTCAGAATTCAGGATCATTTGCTGCTCTTGGTGGAGACTGAAGGTTCATACACTCGTAAACAATACTTAACTAGTTTGGACGTTCACGTTGGTCAGTCTTATTCAGTTCTAGTCACAGCTAAGAATCAGAGTGGAGACAAATCCTACTACATGGTTGCAAGTTCTCGCTTCACTTCAAAAGAGCTTTTTGGTATTGGTATCGTCAGGTATCCAGATTCTAAAAGCAACCCCTCTGGTTCTCTTCCATCAGGACCACCCCTAGATGATTATATTTACTCCATTACTCAAGCTCGAACCATCAGGTTTCCAGTTTTTTTTCGTACTGTAATCCTGACTGAGAACGAGATTATGTATTGAATGGTAAAGAATCCTAAACATTTTTGTTTGATCAGGTGGGATCTGGCAGTAGGAGCTGCTAGGGTGGATCCACAAGGTTCATATCGTTACGGTAGTATCAAGGAATCGCGTACTCTAGTCCTTCAAAGTGGTGTTATGTTCGATGGGAATCGAGTCAGGTACACGATCAATGGGATGTCTTACGTGAATCCAGACACACCACTAAGCTTGGCAGATCTGTTGCATGTCAAAAATGTGTATCAGACAGGACTAATTCCTGAGAAACCAATCGGCAACTTCATCCCGGGATTGGGAACTCCTGTTATTGATGTTATTCACCGCAGTTTTTATCACATAGTTTTCGAAAATCCTCTTTCGAAATTGCAGACATGGCACCTTGATGGCTACAACCTTTTTGTTGTGGGGTAAGTCTTTCTTTTTTCCAATGTTATTTATGCTCAATTTTATCAGGAAATTTTCAGGCATTGATAAAAAAGTCAGATTAAACCTAGCGCGGTTTGACCTGGATATACCCAAATTTAGACTGAATCTTGATTTTTGACCTGATCAAGATTCATAAATTTGGTCGGGTCTGAATCTGATCCATTGCCATCTCTAGCTCTGATGACCTCAATACTGTTGCAGCATGGGATTTGGGAAATGGGAGGAAAGCAGCAGAAAGACATATAACATGATCGATGCAGTTCCTCGTTCAACAGTTCAGGTTTTATTTACTTGCATAAAACTTGAAACATAGCTTATTATGGTTAAAAAAAAAAAAACCTGACATGCATGAAGCCTATGTCCTGCTTCTTTGATGGTGAGCGCAGGTATGTCCATACTCGTGGACAGCAACGTTGGTAATGTTGGACAATCCAGGAATCTGGAATCTGAGATCGCAAGATGCAGAATCCTGGTATCTTGGACAAGAGCTATACATAAGAGTCAAAGATTTTAGTGTATCTAAGCCTAACCCGTCAGTCGCTGGTAAAGACGAAGCTCTTCCTCCTCCAGCAAATGTTATCCTATGCGGGAGGGCTTATTTGGAAAATGAGTCTCCGTCTCATGGAAAATTGGAGGATTAATGTTGTTGATTCTCGTAGTTCCATGTAAGAATGACTACCATAAACATGGCATTGTGAAAAGAATCCATGATACTGTTAAAGGGTACCAATTCTAATTAACTAATTAAAAGTTATTTATTTTAAGTTCATCATCGTTATCGTCACACACCCAGTCCGACTACTGCCGGTCCTGAGATTTTGTAGGCCTGGAATGAAAGATAAATATGGGCCCCTAATATTAGTTAAAAATAAAATTTTAAAATTTTTTTAATAAACTATATTTTTACATGTAATTTTTTAAAAATAAAAGTGAGCCCTAAGCAACGGCCCACCTCGCCCCTACTAGGGCCGGGGCTGAGTCCGACTTTAAATTTAAATTTCAAAAATTTAATCTGACTTAAATTCATACTTGAATTCGGTTTGAATTTTACTTAATCAAGCTTTAACTTTGTTAAAAATTTTAAGCACAATCCGATTCATTATTATCACTAATTTAGAATGATGATTGAAATTATTGGCTTGTTCTTAAAACCACATCGTTAGTGGACCAAGAGAGAGGTCAACGTTGTGAATACAAATAGATGGAGAGAGAATGAAGTAAAGGTATGATCCTTCAGGCAGCAAACGGGATATGATGAGTGGTCATAGCTCGCTAATGAATCTGCGAGAGGAGTGTCCGCCCAGAAGCCTGTTACGACAAACTGGGCACTCCCATCTCTAACCATCTGATCCCAATCTGAAGAGTCAAAATTACAAATCCAGTTGCGAGCCTTTGTTATTTAGAGGTGCCGTTGATGAATTTAGGAAGGGTTCAATGTTCTTAAATGGATCTTTCTAATTTGCGAGTTATCTACGATGTTGAATCAGCGTAACAAACTTGCAGGATTCACTGTTCTTTCCTTAAGTGCATGGATTTTGGAGTTAGGGAAGCACTAATTAAGGGTACTATCTGAGACTCGGATGGAGCTCGATAAATGGTTGAAAGTGATAAATCTGTAATGATATATACATCAAAAAGCTCGGGAATCGAAATATCCTAATCAAGGAATCGGTCATGGAGGGTCTTAGATGAGAGATTCTAGACATCCATATCATCTACACTAGTAGCCTTGGGATGCTTGGAGTTTACTTGAGAGTTTTTGCTGCTCCTGCTCAATGCCAACACTTTGCTTCTCCTCCCAACGGCAAAGTCTTCGCTTTTGCTTATGCCTGGAACTTTTCTCGTCCAATTTACCTTGTCTAACATGTCTCTATCTTCTTGAGAAAGACGGGTAATGTAGTTTTTTGAGGATGAAACGCGATGCATATTGGTGGGGAAAATTAGTCCCTTGGTTGTTGAAGATCGAGCAGGCATTGCATTGAATCCAAAATCTCGATTTCTGACTGTGTTTATTAATTTATGTAGCCATGTGATCAGTTCGAGAATGCATTCATCAGTTTTCTCCTTATCAGCGTGATAAAGTGTCTGGAGGCGGATCAGGTTGCTAGATTTGCCAGTACTCCTGCCAAGATCATTCCTGTCAGAGAAAAAACAGAACGATCAGGAGTCGTTCTGATGACAAGTTCATTCTGTGGATCATCCCTAGAGAGAGAGAGAGTGTGTGGTTGTGTAGATCAAATGTACATAGAGAAGGGACTGACCCAGTGTTTGCCCATTCTCCAACCCATCCAAATCCTTGATGTGCCCTGTTTGCAATTGTAACAGCTAGTAAGAAAGGAATATTAACAAATGAAGCAGGAAACAGAACTTCATATTCAGCCTCTGGAATAGGGCTGGCAACAGGGTATCCAGGCCAAAGTCAGCATGGAAAAGTCCAATTTAACTTTCGTGTTGGGCCGAAGCCGAATCAAGCTCGGGTTAGTGGAGTGTATATAAAAGATTTGAAGTTGCCCGGCCATTGTCACCGTCACTGCTTATATGGAGCAAAATATTCATGTACAATGGAAGCGCAGGGAATATAGAGAATTAGAACACTGATTGAACCTACTTGGTTGTGTTGGTAGCAACAGGTACAAGCCAATGTAGAGTCTTCTCCATTTCAGCTTTTAATTGAGCTATGGTGAGCTGCAGAGACACATGCAGAAAGCAATTTAAGTTGCAGCATCAAGCATTAACATGACTTGAAGAAATGCAAATACCTCTTTCTTGACATCAATCCTTTGTATGCGAGAACGAAGAGCTTTCTTAACACCGGCTGGCAACCCCTGATATAAAGTGTCCCGTATATGTGGAGGAAGGGAGGTTGGCCGAGATGCCTGAAGACATTATTTTTGTCAAGGTGAAGAATTTAAGATAGGAAAAAAAGGCTGACTAATTTAGAGATACTATTCGACAAACTTACGATATTATCTATCTGGTTGATTACATTAGCATAGTGCAATGCAAGACCAGCAGGGCCTAACCTTTGAGGATTCTTGCTGGCCTCCTCGCCAGTCAATGCAGCACCTGCAAGAGTTTATTACAGTTAGAAAAGGATTTATCACTTTGAATGAACATGTTCTGAATCTGATGAGAGGTATTGTCTATAGGATTTGTCAATACGTTATGAATCTTCTCTAGAAATTAAAAATGGAATTTGTACCATTATTTCCAAATGCTTCAGATATAGCTTGGTGTAGATAGGTAACAACATTGACAAGTTTCTCCATGATCTGTGGAAGATCGTGTGAGTGAAGTTATGAGATAGGATGTGAAACTGTGATGATCAATACAAAAATTCAAAACCAAGTTGCTTATTGGCATCTAGGTCATCATATCAGATGAAAGTTGCAAAGAAATCATCAGAAACAAGGGAAACAGACCAACAAGATATTTAATTGATGCATTTGGAACTTTTTAGAAGACGCAATGAAAGAAGAGGTTCATAACAATGTACCTCCTCCAAATCTTTTGACCAAAGAGATTTCTTTTTCAGACTCCTAACAGCTTTTCTTTGTTCTTTTAGCTCACTTTGTAAAACAGTGAGACTTTCTCCTACAATTGCAAAGAAAATGGTTTGTCAATAATGTACTCTGCTCCGCTGCAACTAACAGCAGAGAGGACTGAGGCAGCTACCGGACATGAAGCATGCACGCAAAGAATACCTATAAAAGCATCTGTAATATATTGAACATTGAAGTGCAGAGGAAGGCCTGCCAGAGGGAATAGTGTATGAATCTTTTTGCGATTTGCAAATGTCTATCCTATGATAGATGAATGTAGTCCAACGGCCATGAACCGGGGGCCAAATCATTGAAATCATGTGACTCACTAAAAGATTAATCCTGATGCAAATGCGCTATCAACTTATTGTATGATAAAAACTAAACTTGAACTAAATAAATCTGAGTACCAAAGACAGGTGGTCGACAGTATACAATGAGGAGGAAGACAAGGAAAGGTTAGCTAACCTTTCCGTGGAAGATTCAAGGATTCCACTTCCTGAAGTCTTTGTTGATAGTCCTGTTCAAATCTGTCCAAAGCATTCAACTCATGGTATAATTCCTGTAGATGGGGTAGCAAGATTGTAGTGAGATTCAAATCGAAATGTTGAGAACTTGGAGACCATAACCAAATTTCAGCTGTAAATTTGCACACTAAACATAAAGGAATGACAACTTCCTACAAGGAAAAACAGAGAAAACCAATGATATTAAGTATAAACTTCCAGCTTATAAGAAGATAAAAACATACAGAAGTATGCTGGACCAGGGCCTGCAACTCTAGCATTGTACTTTCTGCCTCTCCTCTAAGTTGGTTATCAGTGGAATACTCTGCATCTAATCTGATTGCAGACATAAAAACTTTTGTCAGATAATCCCAAATATGTAACCTAATGACATAGCCAAAAAGGCAGATGCACCTTACTTTGAAAAATATCTACCCAAATTATGCCATTGTGGATCTTTACACAAGTCTCCGAAACGAATTATTTCCCGTGTTAGGACATCAAATTCCTCTCTGAAAGTAGCCAACACAAGAAAAGGAGATATGGAAGAACAATCAGAAACTAAAGATTAATCACATTACATGGATTTTGAGAGCCTGTTCCTACAGATATAAGCAACAACCTTTTGTCAGCAGCAGCAACAATAAACAGCTCTTTCATATCTGTGGAAACTAGTTTCTGTACTCCTTCTGAACGTAGTATCTCATTCTTCAGCAACTGTACATTGTCTTCTGAAAGAGATTGAAACAAGCTTGCACCTTTGGCTATGGTATTGGCTACTTCAAATGCTAATATGGATATTCTATTCCGTCTGGAAGACAATCCGGTGACAAATCCGCTCTTGGCATTCAGATTGGTCATGCTACTCCCAAGAGTGTCCAAAACTTCTACTGCTTTCTCCAGGCCAGCCGTTCCAGCTTTGCCAAGAAATGAACTCTTTTGGTTGACCTAGAGGTACAACAGAAGATACAATATTTCAAGAGCGACGGACTTCTTACACCTTCATGTTTATTACACCTTCAGTTCTGTGAGTAATTAACCACATTCCTTACACCACTCAATTGATTCTCAGCGTGAATGAATTCCTATGGCCTCTTTCTGATAAACCCGTCAATTTTCATTACATAACGGATCTCAATTCATCGATCTAACGTTGTTGCTATGTCCCCCAACATACAAACATGATGTAACACAAGTTCTACAAAGATTTATATCCAAGTCAACCAAAGTCAAGAGCAAGTTATTTCTTTCAAACCCAAGAAAATCCGAAAACATAGAACCTATCGTGACCAAGACGACAATCAGTAACAAAAACAAACATGTTGAGGCCGTACCTTGACATCCCCTGTTTTTGCGGGCATCGAAGGCTTCAGTTCTCTTGAAAACGGCAAGGGAAGCTCACGGTTATTATTCCTCTGTGTCGTCGTTTGATTGAAATCAACTCCACCACCGCTCTCTTTCGACGGACCATCGCCCTTCGCTGATTTTATCTTCCCAGAAAATCCCGACGATGAACTCCTCGCTGTAACCTTCACACTACTCTTCTTTGTCCCACCAGAACAAACCCCTCCCATTTTGCTGGTAAGAACTAAACTTTGACTTCGTTAATAAACCCACCTGACAAAATTTCCGTAAACAACCTCCATTAAACCCCGGCAAGGGGAAGAAAAAAATTTGTTCTCATCAAACAGCATGTGATATAACAGCTACCAAACCAGATTTTATGATGAACTCAATTCAGAAAAAAGATAATGCCCAACAACTGAGATCAACAAGGAAACGAGAAATGAAGAGAAAGATGTGGCTTTGACTGGAGAATGAAGATGGAGCAGAGAAGGTAGTTGTTGGCTGAAGATCAATGGGTGAATAACAAGATAACATGAACGCGTAATTCAGAACTGAAATCGAAATCCCACGTTGAGATTGAAATTTTTGACTGGGTTGGTTAATGGATTGACTATTCTAAACTTCATATTCTGTTCTACACGTACCTATGATGTTTACGCGCTCAGAAAATGATATGAAGGAAAGTACGTGTCTGAAGTCATCTTGCCTGCCTTGTCTGAGTTGGTGTGTTCCTCTGACTGCCGTCGTTGTCTCTCTTAGAATTTCCATTTTACCATTTTGTCCCCCTTTATATATATATATAAATAATTTATTTTATATATCCTTGGTCAACGTTATCTTCGTCGCTAATTTTGAAATATCGCTATAAAATTAGATTTAGAGAGGTCTGATATTACACAGCCTTATCTTCGACTATTTTCAGTAAATTTATATGTAAATGAAATAATAATAAAAAATAAAAAAAATAAAAAATAACTAATATGGATCAGCTCTGTAAAATACGTGATAGGCAAAGAAAGATACGTCGCTGCTCTATTACTATATACATTAAATTTGAATTTAGAAAGGAATGTTTGGTCCGTTTATAACGTATCATAATCCTCCAATTGCTTTTACTGACAAGACAAACAAGAAAACCAACCATTCAAATAGTAATATCACACGAGGGCAACTCTGCTTGAAGTGCAAAATCACGTGATAAGACTAAATATGAATTTAAATACCGGTCAGTATTTACTAATACTAATATAAATATCAACCGTATGTTAACTAGTATTGAAAATTTTTAAAAATATAAAAATTAAGTTGTAAAATTTTTAATTTTTTTAAATTTTTAACCCTCCGGCAGTCCCTTTCCTCTCCCCATCCTCGATTTTTCTCAAATATTTTTAATTTGTTATTTAGTTAAATTTTATTGT
>JANIIA010000002.1:999671-1027831 GCA_027478495.1 Erythroxylum alaternifolium
TCTTAATGCTGTTGCACCATGGAAAGTTTTGGAATACTTATTAGCTTTGTCTTCTTTATCTGGGTATTTCCCATCTTCATTGTCTGCACTTTTGTATAAACTACCAACCTCACTCACAAACTCGATTGAGTAAGTTACCGTTTTCAATCAAAAGCTTTTACCCTTCCGTTCTTTTGAGTTGTATTAACAATATTTCTATTCATGTAATAGGAAATTCATGCATTACGAGCTCAGGTGGAAGCTGCAAAGTATGATGTGATTAAATACTGCATAGATACCCTTGTCTCCATTGTCACAGATTTTTTTTGGTTCTCAACGTTTCCGTAAGAAGGCATGAAATTCGAAAATACAAATCTCTATGTACTCCATACTGAAAAATTGCGTCCCACTTTTAATGGCTATGGTTAGATTTTGAAGAAATCTTTCTTCAAGAATAAAACAAAACTTTTTTGTCTCTTTCTCTCTTGTTAAAAACGATACGAACACAAAAGAAGAATAGAAGAACCTCCTATCTCACTTTGTTGTTTGCACTTCGTTTTTATGTAAAACGTTGCAACAACTAAAGAGACAACAACCCTCTTCCTTTTTGTAAAGTTGTTCATAACTTATTGAATGCAACCACCATAGAAATCTTGAAAATTTTACATTGTTTCATAACATTTATCCTTCTTTAGAATAGAATTAGTTTATAAACCATATCGATTTAGTTTACAATGCCCTTTCAAAGTATAATCACAGGGTATTCATGACTACAACATAACACTTGCAAATAATAATAAAGAAAAGGCATAAAAGATATATAATATGTCTAAGGTAGTAATATAAGAAATACAATACTCACGACAACAAGATCATTTTAAAAGAAAAAACAAGTCATAGTTTGTATGGAAGTAGAACATCATGAAGAATGCTTTATACAGTGATAGTGTTAATTAATATTTTTAAAAGATTAATAAGTTCATGATAATTTAGCTTTTCACAACACCACTGACCATAAATCCTTGACTAATCCATAGGAACATCCTAATAAGAATGAATACAAAAGGATTTTATTTAATATTTATCAAGAAGGAAAAATCTACCATAACATCATTATAATTTACTTGCATCTATACTATAATACAAAATTTCTTGGTAGTCCATGCAATATCATGCATGGTTGTGTCAAGTTGTTTTGCCAATTAGGTTCTGTGAGATGTGCACACCTGTTGCAATCAGTACCTCTTAGAAGCACCAAGAATCATAGACAAAGGAAAAAAATGGGAATGCTCTACGTCTTAATCCCATGAATCTACAGTAATTATATTTGAAATAATTGCTGCGTAAGTATATATTTAAGGTTCCATAGTAATTTTACATGTTTCAACCTTTAAGTTAGGAACAAAAATCTGATATAAAACTAATATAAAAAGTACCTTTCAGGTGCACCAAACAAGAATCAGTGATGTCATGGAAGCCCAGGTTCAGTACTTTCAGTTTTTTGAATTTTGGGGAAAAAAAAGGAAAAGGAATTTAATAAGGATATAATGGTTATCAAGGTTTAGAAAAAAAAAGGCAAATAAGCAGCTAGAACTACATAAATGCAATAAACTTATTGGAAAATTTCTCACACCCATCATCAGAAAGTTGGCATCTATTAAGGTTCATATATAACAAAGAAGCAAGAGCTGCACAGAAAAGGTCAGAAAATAGGTTAAGATTATCAAGTCCACCATCATCAAAGAAGTGCCTCAGATACCAAGGAAAAATGAAGTACCTTAAAATTCATAAGTTCTGTAAAAGGTAATGTACATGAGAAATAAATTTAGACTTATGCATAGTGACCACACAATATGCACTGATTAAAATAAGTATCATTGATCACAAAACTGCTGCATAGCTGAGTCAAAATTACACCTGAAAGAGAATCCAAGCACTCAGCTGTCACAGGACACCCCTCTAGGTTCAATAAACTAAGCATATTCAAACCTGCAATTTAGAGAAATGATTTAACCACTGAACTTTCTAGGCATATTAAGTAAACAGAGGAAGGAATGCAAGCTACTGATTCAGAGATGTTTAGTAAGAAATAATATGTCCCACTTAATCGAGAAGATAGAGGAATAAAATACATCAAACACAACTGAACATAAATAATGTCGCTTACCGAAAATTAGATTGACAGCTAAATAGGATGTTAATACTATTTGATACAAGTGACTGATCAAGAGAATATCAGAATCAAGCTGTCTGAGAATATATCAATGATATCTCCAGAATTATTTAACAGAAGCACACACACAAGACAATATATCTATACCAAGTACCTTTCAAGTATGAGATGCCAATATCCGTAACCTTACTACAGGAAACTTGTAATTCTTTCAAGTTTGTCAGTCCTGAAGAAGAAAAAGAAGTTAACCGTTAATCTGCATAGATAAAAAGATGGAAAATTCAGCTACAGAATAATGGACAAACAACAACAACAGATCATAATTTCCAGACAAGCTTTCCTGTATTTTGTATTCCATTGACCTAATTCTCAAACCATGTGGCTTAAATATTCTCTTCAAAACAACTTTTGGACTGAAATATAGAAGCATTTCTCTAATTCTTAGACCACTTAGGGCCTATCTCAAAAGTATCTTAACGCAATTATTGGACCTTGGGGGTGTTTGGCGCAGTTAGGAAGCAGCAGATGCAGTGACAAAGAGAGAGAAGCACATTACCAGCGAGATGCTTCATATCGGCATCTGTTGTGCAGTTACACCATTTAATATTAAGTGATTCCAACTTTGAAAAACCTGTTAAATCATAAACAAAATAAATCAACCAATGCATTACTGAAACATCAGCTATTGCCTTATCCCAGTACTGCATTGGAAATAGTCCAACTACATAAACAGCCTAGCTTTATTATTTGATCATTATTGGGTCTTGTGTGTCTCTGTGGAAGTTATTGAATAAAAAATAGTAACTTTACAACACTTCCTAAAGAGATAAATTACCCTTCAGATGAACTAGTCCACCACCTATACCAGGACATCTCTCAAGATCCAACTTGACCAAGTTAACTAATCTAGCAAATGAACTCGTCCCTTTTGCTGTTGTCAAATTGTTTCTTCGAAAACTCAAACTTGTCAAGTTTGAGAAGCCTGCAAGGCACAAAACAAAATCTACGTTAGACAACATGACTATGAAATGGTGGCAGTTGATGGTGCTCAAATAACTAATTTAAAAGAAAAGGGTTAAAAAGACAAAGCTTTTGAGCATAAAATCCCATCTCTGATACCATACAGTCATTCACTCTCCTTTCTCAACATTGTCAACCTTGATAACAATATAGTTAATGGTGGGCCAAGTCTAATTAGACTGCCATTTTATGCCAACTAATATTAAGACAATCTCTGCATTTCTAAAGCCACTAGTTAAGAGAAATTAAATGATTCTGAACACAGAATGACACAGCCATTAGGTTGTCTCAGGCTTACAGTGTTATAACACACTCACCAAGGCCTTCATTACTGCTTTTCTTATTGACTTTGCCGTTCCCTTTCTTCCTAATCCATTTCCATATTTCTCTTTTTATGAGGGGGTAGAGGCCAGTGATCTTTTTGAACATGAAAAATACTTTACAATGAATAAAAATGACAAAGGGGAACAAGTCAGATAAAAGTTTACCACTGATGTGAGTAAGGCCCATATCTGAAATAGGTTCACAATAATCCAAATTCAAGGCTTCAAGATTTTTGCATTCCTTGAGATGAATCAATCTAGCGTCGGTGACATTGAATTAGTTGCATTGTTCATATAATGACTGCAGTTCCGGTTATAAGTGTCAAGTGATGTTAAGTAAATTAAGAGATGGACAAATTTGTTATACTTAGACATCAATAAGCTCTAGTTAGAATATGCTCATAACAGAGAGCCCCTAAAATCATAGATAACTTCCCAAATTTTTCTCCCCTTCAAAATTTCTTTGATTCTACTGCTAAATAGAAAAAAAATGATAGTAGATGTTTCCATAAAATGGAGGACATGTTCTTAAACAACAAAATGCAAGTTGATATTTCTTAGAACTATGGCTAGCAACACAGGCAACAAATTTATTATAGCTGCAAATATTCACTATTGAACCACCTGGAAGAAAATCAGCAGGTAATCCAACTGTGGAGTTGAATGGAGGCATTACTTCACTTGTATTACCGGTAGGGAGCACCATAGGTGGAGAAGGCACACTAGAACTTGGCAGCCTCTTGGATAGTTCACAGCAATTAGTTTTCCAAAATCCAATTTTATTATTCTCTCTATCATATGTCACAAGTGTATTACAGATAATAATTCCTGTTCAAGTAATAAAATAGTAAAACAAAACAGTTTTGTACTTCAAGATAAAGTATAAAGGGCTATAAGCAAGCATGCATCTGGTATAAATAGCATATGCAGTTGATAAAAAATGAGAGAGAAGTCATGATAAATGCAAGAAGATACCTCCTAAAAGAGTTGTTGGATCGTTTCCATTCTGGAAGATTCCTAAGCAATAAACACCACTTGCCCTTGTATGCTACAGAAAATGGAACAAGATAAAATGGGAAAAGAAAAGAGGAAGTGAATAGGAAGAGATAGACATGAAAACAGACAAAGGAGATCCAAAGGGTAAATATAAACAAATTAATTGAATTTGTTGCAGATGAAAAGAAGGAGAGGCTCCAAATAATGAATCATGACTAGGCAATTACCAGAAATAGATAGTTCTCTGGAGATAAAGCCAATTTCTGATGATTACCGAAAACCATGTCCACATGGGGTAAAACTTTTGATAGCTCAAAAACTTCCCTACATCACATTTCGGGTGACAAAGACAAACAGGTTCATAAGATTTGAAGAGACAAAGGACAACATAAGAAGCAAAGTAGGAGGAAGAAGAAGAAGAAGAAGAAGAAGAAGAAGAAAATTGAAGCAGTTCCAAAAGTCGATGATTGCGAAGCTTAATAATAATTGGTAATAATAATGTATTTTCCCGCGATAGGAATGAGGTAGATCAACTCTGTAGGCATCCAGCGAGGCGGCTATCGGTTTCAGTGAAACCCTGACCGCCACCGTCTCTAAGAGAGAAGTCACTCGCCGGCCCTCGTCAAGCCCAGCCATGTGCTTTGTTTCCTTTCATCGTGCCTTGTCTCATCATCTTCTGGATTCCCTTATTACCCCTCCCATGCTTCGCTGCAGGGGAGTTGTGTAGTGTAAAGAAGCTGAGGATGGAGGAGGAGGAGAAGATAGAGGAGAGAGCAAAACCTTAAAAGATTGTAGAAACTATCGCTCTAGTGGAACGTTCGAGATTAAAGTAAAATGAAAAAGACGATAACCGTTCGATCCATTGGATGGCTGGAATTAAATTCTTCGTCGTCACCCATCTTCACACTTAGTATGTAGTGGTTAATAATTAATTTGTTTGTCCTGGATATTGTTATTTACATTTTTTAGGAATCTGATCTTTATTAAATAAAATTTCAACTTATGTTAATTCGTATAATAAAATTGTGGCTCGAGTTTAAGAATGTCAATAAGTCAGGCTAGATTCAGGCTGCCTTTGATCTGGCTCGACTCAACCCCGGACTATAGTGGCCCGTGGCTCGGGGAGCTGGGATAAGTCGGCCCGTGACCTGGCCCTACCACAGACTGATCAGTTCGTGGCTCGGGCTATGACTTAACTGGACCGTCATGCCATTATTTTTTAAGCAAAAAAATTTCAAAATAACGTCGTTTTGGAAGTAAAAGGCAGGCCACGGGCCAGGCCGGGCCGATTTTGCCTTCCTTACTTGAGTTCGAAATCTTTAAGCTCAAATTCAATTAAATATGAATATATAAATTAAATTTAATCAAATTTAAGATATAGTAATTTTATATTATCTAATTTTGACCTTAATTAATTTATTTGATTTCAAATTATTTTACTTTATTATTTATATTATTTAATAAATTTGTTTTTATTTATTTCAACCATTTTATTATATATGTTTGTTTATTTTTATCATCATTTTAATTAATATTTTCATTACTATTATTTTATTTTATTTTATTGTTTTATTATTTATTATTTAATTTATTATTTATTATTTATTATTTATTTTTTCTTCATGTAGGTCAATTAGAAACAGTTGCTTTATGAAATAAGACTGTGTATTACTACACCTCTTCAAATCTTAAGCCTCCGCAGAATTTTTATTAGTTGTTGTTTTTGTTTTATGTTGTAAAAATTATTAAAATTAAACCCTTTAAATTTTAATTAATATTTCTTAAATTACTTTTATTCTAATAATGCAAGAGTGTTATATATGAAATAAGCAATATAATTTATAAATTTAAAGTCTTAATATAAATATTAAAATCTAAAAGTTTGAATTTTTATCGAAAATTGGAAGGCTAATTAGGGAATGTTAAAATAAATACCGGGCAAAACGACAATGTCGTCCACGAGACATAGAGAGGTGAAGAGAAGACGAGAGAGCAAATGAGCACAAGAACTGGAAAGAAAGAGAGAAGAGTTGGATAACCTCTGTAGGTAAAATCCTATCACCGACGATCAAATCAACCTCTTTTGCCGGCAATAGGCGACGTACATAAAGATACAAAGGGATCGGAGAGTTGATTAGTATAGAAACGTCATGTCATCTGATGGATTTCCTCCTTTCATCTCCGCTCAACTCCACTATCTCCTCAATCACTATCCTGACTTTATCAAGGTAACTCTCTCCGATTCTTAATCTCAAATGTGTCTCCTATCAAAACTCACTAATAATTCAATTAAAATCGAGTTCAATCTAGTTCCATTTGCTTCGTGCCAAAAGAAATGGTAGAGAGAAAGAGGAATTTTATAGTTTTTGCTCGAGACAAATCTAGCAAAAATTTGAATTAGGGTTTCGTTCTCTAAACCTAATTGGTCTGAATTTTTGTGTTAATTTGATTTTCAGGTGGAGCAAGCGTGGTCAGGTAGTCGATATTACTCCGGAAGCTTCGACCGCTTTACATTGCTTATACCCTATTGCCTTGACTATATCAAATGTCAGTGACATTGTTTGGTATAGCGAATGTTTGTTCAAAATATTTTCTTGTTTCATTTGTTTGTGACTATCGTGGAGTTGGACAATGTAGGGGATGTGATTTACAATGCAGAATTTCCTTTGGCTCCTCCTGATGTTATATTTGGACCTGACGATGAAGATTTCCATCCGTTCTATACTGTGGAGGGCGGGGATGGAGCAGATTCAAGAGCATTGAAGAATAGTTTGTCTGATTGGAACAACAGAGATCCTACAAAGCTCTTGGCGCTTGTTGAGGATCTAAGGTTTGAATAGTTAGGAGTTTGATTTGGTGGGTGAATAATGAATTACCTGGTTAGGGTTGTCATTCTGCTTTTCCTTGGCAGGGATAAATACAGGTCCCATCAGAGGAAGCTTGTTGGTGAAGTTGATGATGATAGGGTGAAGTTTGAAATTAGCACTATTTTGTCTAGGGAGGTAGGCTGTAGCATATTTCTTCTTGTGTGAGTATATGCAATCTATATCTTGTCTGAAGCATCATGGTCTTTTCCCTAGTTGTAGTGTTCTGTGGTAAATCTCTTTTCCTCATTTTGATGCATGTAGAAAGGACTGATCAAAGGGAAAAATAAAACTTGGACCTCTTTTACAAGTTCTGAACTGTTTGATTCTTTCTCTGATTATTTGGCACTATATGTATATTTTGTCGAAAACCTGGACAGCTTCAGGTGTTTGACCCCATTGAGTTCAAAAGAAGTAGAGGGTGGGGGATGGAGTCCCTTTAGTTGCATATAGAAGTTTAGAGTAATCTTTCTTTCTTTGGTATCACTGATGCAAGATGATATGCGGTTTATGGTTGGATTAAATCTTACTGGTATCTTATATTAACTTCATTATTTTTACTCCTCAAGTGTTGTACTTTTGCAACAAGTAAATGTGTCTGACTGAGAGAAGTTGTTAATCAGTTTCCTGTCCTAATAAAAATTTAATCACATTACTGTAGGGTATTGAAATGCATTTGACTCCAGGTGCTGAGAAGGTATTCTTTGCTTTGAGCTCGATCTATCTTAAAGTTGACAAAATATGTTCTCAATTTCTCCATGACTATTTAACTTTGCTTTCCAATTTTTGTGTTGGTTTCTATGCCCCTGAATTTTAGCGTAGCCAGAGGAAGTTAAATTTGCAGTGCCTCTAATGGACACGAGCATAAATAAGTTGGTGCATGCATGCCCATGGAGACATGAACAGAAGATATACTTACAGGTTCAATGCCCGATCCTTATAGTTACAGTTTCTATTCCCTCTCTTTGTTTTTTTCCTCATCATATCACTTGGGTGGATCTTTTGACGGGTGCAGGTTGTCTATCCTGTTGGCAGAAAGTACGCATCTACTCCTTCAGCACCTCGTCTGAAATTAATGTCTACTGCTGAATTGAAAGCTTTATTCTCAATTGAAGATGTCAAACTTCCCACATGGTTGGACGGAATGTAAGTTGCCTGTATCATATTGCCTTTAAACATCAAATTTCATAATAACCAGGTCATATTCTTCTGCCCTTTCCTGGGAGTCGATAGCTATTTATCACTATACCTTAACACCAAAAAAGTGTTGGACCTTAATTTAGCAGCTATAATGTTTACAATGATTGCACACATCAATCACATTTTATTCTTTGTACCCTTCCTCTTAGGTGCATGGCTGAATATCTTCCCCATCTAGAAGAACTACTTCAGAAACAGGTTAGTCCTTCATAAACTTATTCTGTTTCTTTATAATGTACATCTATGCTTGTATCACACTTTTCTTTGTACATTCTGTAGGTCCTAGAAGCAGTTTCATTAATTCATATAAGAAGGCGTTTTATTGAGGCCTTAGTACCTCTGTTTGGAAGACCACTAGAAGCAGATCCGGTAAGCATTTTAGGCAGTTGTTTTTCTAATCTTTAAGTTATTGAGATTCAATAACTGCATTTTTCTCGCCAGATCTTCTGTAGAAAGGCTACATTTTTGGCTGCTTCAGGAACATTCACATTTCTGGTATTACATGGCCTTTAGTTCATACCTGGTTTTATCTTTTCATTATTTTGTGATTATATGTTTGTATCGGTAAACCTAATGGTAGTGCTCTCTAATTAACTGGATGTATATTTGAAGATAGTTTCAGCTCACAGCACAAATCTCCACTATCTTGTTGGCTCACTATGATTCTAACATATATGATACTCCAGGTACATTTTATCCTTCCAACTCAGTTTCCAAAACATCAGCCTTCTCTGATGCTTCAAAGTACTCAGGTGATAATGTCTATCCTACCTCTGTTCTAAAAATTTGTTGATGTATTCTTATGCGGTTCCTGTCATCATAAGCTTTTAGTCATGTAACCGTCACAAAAAACATACTATCACACGATTGCTTGAAAACACTTCCATCCATATTTTTACCTTCTTGTGTATCAATGCTATTCCCGACCTAGAAGAGGTGGTTGCATCACGGATTATCACATTTGTTTTGATAATCCCTTTGCAGTAAATGCAGGTTGGCATTTTCCTTCGACCAAATGGTTTATTAGCTTTGCTGTATGGTCTGCATGTCATAGCAGAGTTGATATATTCTTTCTGTGATTGACCACAATGAATCTAATTTTTGTTTTACTGCTGAGATCAAACTGTTTTTAAGTGTCTATTAGCTACTGTTGAGCTTATTAGTAGACAATTTGTTCTCATTCACTAAATTAAATGAAAAATACCTGTTCTAATCGTATTACTGATCTGGATGCAAACTATTAAATTGCAGCATTTTAATTCCACTGGCATCCCATTCAAGTCTCAGTTTCAGTCAGAATATCCATGGAGTCCAAGATGGGAAGTGCCTCAAATGGCTGACCGGATCTTGTAAGTTCAGTCCCTAAATTGCTAACCCATTAGCCATGGAACCTGTAATTCTTAATCAGTTCTTGTACTGCTTTGCTTTATGTAGTGACTTCTTAGCGGATGAATCCCTCAACTTCAAAAGGTACTGCAACGAATCTCACCTTCAACACTAGAGAAATTGTCTTGGATGTTCATCTGCTTCCATGGTTATCCGATTTCACTCTAAAATTCGCTTATAGTGCTCTGGTCCGGTGCTCCTTTCTGCTGTAATCAGTCAAGTGTACTGTGATCCGATTGTCCAGCCAGAAAGAAATTGAGTTAATTGTGTTATTGCTTGTAATAGTCTAAATTAGGATTTCACTAGCCAAAAAGGGCCTCATATAAATTTGGTGCATTATCTTCCATGGGAAAACGGCGACGTTTCATGCACCAAATTACACCTGTTCGTACTCGTCCACGTCCACGCTTAACAAACTAAATGTAAACTTCAAAAACTAAAGATCCAATTCAAGATCTTTTAGTTGCCTAAGTATTCACATGGTTAAAAAAACAAAAGGAAGAATTGAAAAATAAGAATTTAAACTTGATAACGAATGGGATTATGTTAATTTTAAAATTGAAACCGTTTGGACCGATGGGCCTCTTCACAATTGAAATCTGAATTTTTTTACTAAGGTTAACGGGAATGGATGAGCGTATTTGTTTAACAAGCTTATTTGGGGTCATTTGCATTTGGGTTAGACTCGAGTTCTTATTGAATCAATGTTTTTTAAAACTTGGATTTAAAATTAAATTAATAAGACAAGAAGATTAAAGATTAAATTTTAAATGGTTCATTATAAAATTAGTTAAAGATAAAAAATTAAATAATTAGAAATCTAATTAAAAAATATTGTTTTTATTATCGAAAAATTTATAGTTTAATTAATAAAGATATTGTAAAATAAAAAAAACCGGTTTATTGTAGTTTATAAAAATCTACCGATTAATTAATAAACTGATCAGTTTTTAACATTAAAAATTATTAAAATAAATTGAGCCGAAAAGTTGAAAATTCGATTATAAAATTGACTAGTTCAAAATTTTAATGGTTAAATTAAATCATTTTTTAATCATTTGATTGAAATTAAATAAATTAAAATAAAAATTTTAAAATAATCTTATTTTAATTTACTTTAAAGAGTTTGAGTTAACCGTTATTTGAATTGAGGATTTAAATTTGAAATCTAATAAACTCAAAATTCAAGCTTTAATTTTGGATTGAATAAAACAAAATGTAGGTTGATTTTGACGTTGGCTTGACTAGAACCGACTTTGAGCAAATTTTGGATTAAATAGAATAAGGTGGAGGTAGGGACCTTAACGGGTCCAATTATGGTGGCCTATGGGAAGGTCCAATTCGACCCGTCATTTATTTTTTAATAACAGACGTGCCTGCCTATAGCTTGATCAATTCGGGCTAAAAGTAGGTTAAGTTGAGTCTGTTTTACTATCCTTTAAGTAGAAGCTAAATTTTTCATTAGCTTGATAATAAGTTAATTTATTTAGTCTAAAATTTATGTACTCGAACTTAAGTTAATCGGATCAATTTAACATTTGATTAAGTTCGAACCAAATTTAATTAAAGTGTTTTAATTTTCACAAATAAAAAACGATTCATTTTAAACTCAATTAAAATTTTGTTCAACTTAATTCAAACTTATTAATTTTGGACCACACAAAGTGAGCTAAACAATTTTTGTCATTCCTTTGTCTACGTTAGGGATGTTAATGTTAGCTTGATTTGCTCGACCTGACTTAGCTCTATTTTGACCTAAATTGATCGAGTCACAAGTTGAAAATGGTTGTCGGGACATTGCCAATCAATTCATGGTCAGGTTAAATCCCGAGTCAGACTAGCTCCGACCCGTTAAGGCACAGGCCATCTAGCCCTCTTAATTGACATCCTTAGCCCATCCCTTGCGTTGGTGGTTCATTAAGTCGCACCATGTACTATTTTACCATTTTAGCCCTCTTAATTGACATTCTCCACTCTTTTCGTTTCAGCTTCTCTCTCCCTGTCTCTCACGTTTTCCCATCAAACAGACACTCCTTTTAACCCGCAAAAATAAATAAATAAGCTTCCCTTGAATCTAAACTAAAATGAGAGAGATCTTGCACGTTCAAGGAGGGCAATGTGGGAACCAAATCGGGTCCAAGTTCTGGGAAGTGATCTGCGACGAGCACGGCGTCGACCCCACCGGAAGGTACAATGGAGAGTCGGATCTCCAGCTAGACAGAATCAATGTGTACTACAATGAAGCCTCCGGCGGTCGATACGTGCCTAGGGCGGTTCTCATGGATCTTGAACCCGGTACCATGGATAGTATCAGATCGGGTCCGTACGGTCAGATATTTCGACCCGATAACTTCGTCTTTGGTCAGTCTGGTGCCGGCAATAACTGGGCCAAGGGTCATTACACTGAAGGCGCCGAGTTGATCGACTCTGTTCTTGATGTCGTTCGCAAGGAGGCTGAGAATTGTGATTGCTTGCAAGGTATTGTATGTCAAATTCAAACTATCTACTTACATTTTGATATAATCAACGTGTTTGAAGATTCTTCATGGAGGAAAGAACGTTGTTCGTAAGCTGTAGGATTAGAATTTTGGTAGTAGCATCGCACTGGTTTTTACCGCCTAATAATTGTGTCATGCTGAAGACCTAATCATTTGTTTTGGATTTTCTTATATGTTGACAAGTGTGGGCTGTAGTTGTAGACCCCATTTTTGTCTGGTGTGAAGGGTTGAGATTCTGATCCCTAATTAAGATGAGCAGATCTAGTTGTCGGATGGTATGGTATCGTATCATTTACTGTACTAGTGGGCCCAAGAGCTCTGTTCCATTGGGAAGCTGAAAGTGACAATGCTTGCATAAAAGTAGATATGAGGTACCCAGAAAAAGTAAAATCAATGTAATTTAGTCGGAAAAGGTGAAATGTTGCAGTGGAAATCACACATTTACATTCCATAATTTTGTAATTTAGACACACAATGATTGTTCTATTAAACAAAAAGAAGAAAGTTTGACGTTGGCTTCAGAATCTTTTATGGTTTGACAATTTTTCGGTCTTATTCGAGTTGATTAAATTTTAAATTTTAATAACTAATTTGACTAAAAATTAAATCAAGGTTTTTTCTAATAAAATAATATGATTGGTCACCCAACTATTGGATCCGGGCATCCCTAGCATTTGTTAACCATTGTTTTGAAAGAGAGAGGTTTGGATTCAGAAGATGTTCTATAGTTCCTGGATCTAAATTCTCTTAGCAACTATAACCATATTAGATCAACTTTGGAACATTTTTCTGAAATTTATCAAGTGAAAATTATTTTGGGGAACTTGTCTTCTTCCATTCTTTTGAGTTGCCTACCATTTTGAGATCACTATATAACCACACAAGTTTCGAGTTCGCATAAATTTTCCTTCAAATGTGTCTGCTGTTTTTTGTCAGGGTTTCAGGTGTGCCACTCACTTGGAGGAGGCACAGGATCTGGCATGGGAACACTTCTGATATCAAAAATCAGAGAGGAATACCCTGATAGGATGTTGCTTACATTCTCTGTTTTCCCCTCACCAAAAGTCTCAGACACAGTTGTGGAGCCATATAATGCCACGCTTTCAGTGCATCAGTTGGTTGAGAATGCAGATGAATGCATGGTTCTCGACAATGAAGCCCTTTATGATATCTGCTTCCGCACTCTGAAACTCAGCACTCCAAGCTGTGAGTTATTACTTGGATTTTTGTACTAACTACCATTAAAATAAGATGTCTATTAGATACTCTTAAAAGTTTTTTTCTTTCTTTCTTTCTTCCTTATTTGCAGTTGGTGACCTGAATCATTTGATCTCAGCCACCATGAGTGGTGTGACATGTTCACTGAGGTTCCCAGGACAGCTGAATGCTGACCTAAGGAAGCTTGCTGTGAACCTTATCCCATTTCCCCGCCTGCACTTCTTCATGGTAGGATTTGCGCCACTCACTTCTCGTGGCTCCCAGCAGTACATATCCCTTACAGTCCCAGAATTAACACAACAGATGTGGGATGCCAAGAACATGATGTGTGCCGCCGACCCTCGTCACGGCCGTTACTTAACTGCCTCGGCCATGTTTAGGGGAACAATGAGCACCAAGGAGGTGGATGAACAGATGATTAATGTGCAGAATAAGAATTCATCATATTTCGTTGAATGGATTCCTAACAATGTCAAATCTAGTGTTTGCGACATTCCACCAAGAGGTCTGAAGATGTCATCTACTTTTGTGGGCAACTCCACCTCAATTCAGGAGATGTTCAGAAGAGTAAGCGAGCAGTTCACGGCCATGTTCCGCCGCAAGGCCTTCTTGCACTGGTATACCGGGGAAGGCATGGACGAAATGGAATTCACAGAAGCAGAGAGCAACATGAATGACTTGGTGGCAGAGTACCAACAATACCAGGACGCAACTGCAGACGACCAAGAGTACGAAGAGGGTGTCGAAGAGGCCTTCGAGGAGTAATCGAATCCTGGTATTCCGAGACTCGTTACGACGATTGTGCATCTTTCTTACTCTTATGTGTCTTTCCTAATCATGTCAAGGTATGTTACCTCTCTGAACTACTTTTTTTCTAGAATATTGTTGGTTTGCTCTACAATATGCTTTAATAAAAGGATGCCTGCTAAGCTTTTGAGAGTCAGAATTGCTCCAAACTTATAGGAAATGTCTAGCATCTACGAATAGATGACTTACTAGTAATTATAGACACAAACTACATTTCTCACTAACAATAAGTTCTTCTGCAAGAACCAGTATGTATCAAACTAAAACGATATTATCCATGAATCATAGGTTGTAAAAATCATCTCGAATGCAACTTATTGTTGAACATCTTTTTCATGCGAATCAGCTGCATCCGCTTTTGTCGTGCTTGAGCTGTTTGTAACCGATCATAACATTTATTATAAAATGGTTGGATCGCGATAGAATCCATCAGGTTCGGGCTAGTATCTTCCGGAGATTTGTTCAGATCAAGAAGTCCACTAGGACCCAATCCCTCATCGCTTTTGTCCAATTCACGATCACCTCTCCTCGGAGAACACTCTTTGGTCTCCGGTGATGTGATTGAGAGCCTCGTCGGATTAAATGTAACGGGTCCCTGACGATAAGAGATGTCTAAACGGCTCTGAACTTGACCGATTGGACGATGTATTTTAAGAACGAGGCTTGGTCTGTTGCCTGGTTTTGGATTAGTCTTTGCACTTTCAATCTCGCATCCTGACTGTAGCTGATTGATAATAATAATAATAATCCCAAAACTTTTTAACAAAATAAACATATATTGGAAGCCTTTGAACCAACCTAAATGGTCCAAACTCCATAACCACCAAAGAGTATGAAGAAAATTAAAGAAGAACATCTCACCTTTTCTTCACATGCTTTTCCTTTCAAACGCCTGCATGTCTCGCAGCCAACATCCCCACAGAAATTTAACAGCGACGAAGGGCTCCTCGCTTCGTAATTACTAGGCCGAATCAGCAGCGCCGGCGGCGGAGTTGGAGTCTGTGGTGTGACCGTTGACGACGGCAGTGACATCCTCCTCCGTGGCCGTGTGGCATTCCAACGAAAACCCTTCTCATTCTCAGACTTAACTTCAGATTCTAGACGAAACCCTCGAGGGTTAGCTTCAAAATGAGAATGAAGATCACGCAACACCGTAGCTACCTCCAACTCCTCCTCTGTAACCCGGAATAGAAGTTCAAAATCTCCATCCTTAGTCTTCACAAGTGGCTGTTTCATTCCGTTTATCTCGTACTAGAACAAAGAGAAGTATGCCACTAACATTTTTCTCAAAACTTCATAGCTCTCTCAGTCTAATAACTACGAGAACGAGGACGCGAAAGGAGAAATCATTGTATTCTAAATGTGAACAGAGCAGAACAGAGGAGAGTTTTTCGGGAACGAAGCTTTTGTTACTCTTAAACATGAATCGATCAAAGGGCAAGAATGGGACGCGTGTCCTTGGAAGCTATTTAGTCGGATTTAGGGTTTAAGGTTTATGATTTTAGTATAGTATTTATATTAGATAAATTAAATTATAATTCACCAAAATAATATTATTTTAAAACATTTTTATTGGAAATAAGATTTCATACAACATTAATTATTACATCACCAATTTTGGATAAATATTAAAAAAATTGGATAACTATTCTTCAAGGTAAATTCAATCTAAAATGGGTTTAGTTTTATGACTAGAAGTCTTGTTAATCGGTTTAGATAACTAAGAGAGACACGATTGGAGTGGACCACATCCTTATAAATGTGATGTTGAGTGAAACTATACTTGCAAAATGCTGTTTAAGAGATGATTCAAGTGATGATGTCAACAAAACTATCCGGTATTTAGATATTTTTGTGAAAATTTTAATAAATAATTGAAATTCAAAATTTATAAGGTGACTCTCAATTTTGACATTCATTTAATGTTACTTCAAATTTAAATTTATAAATAAAAAACTAATTATGAATAAAAAACAAAATGCTATTGAGGAGATTATTCAAGTGATGATGTCGACAAAACCATCCGATATTTTAGATGTTTTTATGAAATTTCTAATAAATAATTGAAATTCAAAATTTATAAGGTGACTCTCAATCTTAAGTAAGGATGGTAAAAACGAACCGGATTGGCCAGGCCACAGGCAGACTACGGCTTATTGACATTCCTAATCTTGACATCCATTTAACTAACTTTTTTTATTTCTATAAAATATAGAAATGTATCCCTTAATTATTTTATTACATGAATAAGCTTTTATTCATATCAATTTACAAAAATTACAACAACAAATAAATCTCGCAGAGGTACAAGTTTAAGAAGGTCTAGTAGTACAGAATCTTATTTCTAACTAGTAGAGAGTCTGTTTTCAAATAACTCACATAATGCAGGAAGGAAATATATATATATATATATATATATATAATAAATAATAGCCAATTTACAAAAATTAAAACTTTAAATACTTATTTGAATTTATTAACTTTAAAAGTAGATTTGTACCTTTATTCTTTTTAGAAATAGTTCAATGTATTAAAATCTCTTATAATTTGATATTTTATCTATGTTTTTAATATTTTAAAAATATTAATTACTCGTGTTTTATTCAATTCTTTTATAAACTCATTCATTTTTATTTTAATTTTTACTTATTCATATTAAAATTCTTAAATTTAATGTTACGTCAAATTTAAAAACTAATCAACTAACAAAGTACGTTAATTTTTAACTCATAATAATTGAAAACAAGAATATCAAAAGACCCAAAATTCGAATAATTCCTTGTGGTCGAATATTAAGAGAAAAATTTTAATATTACTGAATTTCTAAGTTAAGACTTAAATAAAAAATTAATTTTTGAATTGAATATTCAATTTAATATATTTTATTTATTATTTAAAAGTACTTTTTAAAACTGAAATAAGTAAAAACAAGTATAATATAATTAATCTTTTAAAAAATGATACATATTATTTAAAGGATTAACATATTCCTAACGAGTGAAATAATAAAACCTTAATTATGATATCAAAAGACGTAAAGATAGCACTTAAAACAGATGATATCACTAACAATTAGAAGTTGCTCCAAATTCTAATTCCTACTTCGTAGCCTGAAAGAATCCCGCAACCTCAGGAGCTTCGCAAGGACAGCAACATTATCTCAGACAGTAACTTGTTTCTCCGAATTGCAGCTTTTTAGTTAGACCTAACACTCCTACTCCTATACTTTATGTATTTCCATAATCATCTGCAAAAAGAGTTCGATTTATTGGCCTTCTTCTTCCTCCAGATCTGCATCCTTATCTGTCTGTTGTAAGCCGCCGCCATCATCTGATGATAGTAACTCTGGTTATCACAGAGAGTTTCGGTTAGAGGTTGGTTTAGATCAGGAATTCTTCTGGGACCTCTATCCTCCTCCTCCGCCTCCGCAGCCGCAGTCGTCTCTACCGTGTTTCCGCTACTCGGGTTCAAGAACGACGTCGTATTCCCCCAACGCATGGGAAGAAACTCCCGGGTGTCTGGTACCGTGTCCATGGCCGTCTGATGAGATACGAGCGGTACTTGATGATGCATCGTGATGGGTACGTGGGTCTGGAATTGATTGTTGAGAAGAACTGGTTGACGTATGACGGTGGGTTCTTGATACATGATGGGTAGGCAACTAAGCTGAAAGTTAAAAGGGAAAATATAAAATTACTAAAAAAGTAGAAAGAACTAAAAGAAGACGAACATGACCATCACGAGTCTGTAGTATTATCGAATTGGATAAGAAAGCTCTAATGGAAGACATAATCATACCTCCTCTTTCTTGGTTTTCAAGAAGTTATTACTCAGTTTCTGCTGCTCGTAATCGAGCTTCTTCCTCTGGATCTCCTGTTTGGGTTCAGAGTAATTTAGTTACTTCAAAGAACAAAAAGTTAAGAACAAGAAACAAGAAAATTGAAACTTATGGAAGATCAATTCAAACAGAAGAAATAAACTAAACCCAGAAAGGAAAAACATACTTTTGCAAGTAATTCATTCCTCCGAGTCAGATTTTCAGTGACTTCCAGCAATTCTTCCTTCGTCTTCAGGATAGTCAACGGATGAACAGTAGTCAAACAGTAGAGCGTGCATGAGTGTCGAAAGAAAAAACAGAAACAAATTTCCAAAGAACAAGAAAGTAACTCAGAGACAAAACAACCCAATTTCTCGAATCTCCAGAGAAATTGGAACCCATTAAAAGAAACCTCACAAAACGACGCGAGACAGAAATTAAAGAACCAAGGATTCGAAATGACCCACCTTCTTATAGGAGCCTGTTCTTTTCAATAGCTTGCTACTCTCAACAGAATCATTCCGAGAGAAGGAAAACGGCGACGAAGGGCTCGGCGCCTCGTCATGTTGGTCAGACATAGGTGGTTGTGGCGGCGGCGGCGGTTGTGCGCAGGTTGACGGTGACTGGAATACCGGCGTTTCATTAGCGGATCTCCTCCGTTTAGCACCCCAGGAAAAGACGACTTCATTCACGGGCTTAACTTCAGGTTTCAGGCACAACCCTCGAGCTTCAGCTTCAACGTAGATATGAAAATCACGCAACGAGATTGCGACTTCGAACTCTTCCTCTGTAATATCGAAGAGAAGTTCAAAGTCCCCACCTTTAGTCTTGACAATTGGCTGTATCATCGTGTTTCCCTCACAGTGCGAAGAAGAGAACCAGTGTTTTTTTTTCTTGTTCCTTCTCTGAATCTACTTGCTAATGCACATTCATAGCCTAGAGCAAGAAGATATACATTACAGGAACGGAATGAAAGAGAGAGGCTGAAATCCTCGCAGATGGGGTTTTTGTCAATCATAATACAAATAGGAAAAATCAGAAGCAGAGAGTGTGACACGTGTCTTTAGGGACAACTTTGGAGATGGTCTAGGGCTTATTCTTCTTTTTTTATGATTTTATATTTATTTTGGGAAAAAAATCTTTTTTGATTGATAATAATTAACAATTATGTCCGTACATCATCAACATCGGTTATTTAAAATATGTAATCAATAGAACAAGGGTTATAATTTTTTTAATAAAATAATTAATAAGCAAATACAAAATTAAATTAATTACATTATTTGATAATTAAAATTTTAATCATTAATTAACAAGCGTTGATATTAAAGGTATTAGTTCTTCTATATTACTTAACCTGGAAGTCTAAAACGACGTCGTTTTGAGATATAAACAGGGTTGGAATAAATTAAGTAGTACAGAAGATCTAAACCCGATACTAAAAGAGAAAAAGAAGAAATAGTTATTATATTTAATGGTTTAATAGAATGATAGAATTAGGTTTGATAAAGGTTGACTTAAACATAATGTATTAGCTCTTAAGTTCAATTATGGGTTAACAAGTAAAATTGAACCCCAAATTAATTAGACTTTCGATTTTGAATTGAGTTTAACCTAATCAAGTTTTGAATAATGTTTTAGGCTAAATCGTCGAACCGATCCCTAGAACACATATTTATGATTAACTTCTTAAAACTATATTGTTTTAATCTTTAAGAATTGAAAGGACGAATCATACTTTACTTGTTAAGATTGTTTATTGGGAGTTATAATCCAACTCGACTTGATTAATAATGTCTAATGCACTAATCTATGGGTTTGTTCCATCAAATTTTTTAAAATAATTTTCTTAAAATTAAAAATATAAAATAACGTCTTTTTATTTAAAAGAGTTGTTCTTCGAATAAACCTGAGCCTAGACCTGACTCATAAGTCCTACTCGTTATCATCCCTATACTTAGATTCAATTTAGTGCCAAACTTAGTTCCAACTCTTAGGTAACTAGGCTAGTCTAGTCGTTATAGTTTGACAATTGCAGAGGGATTAATGTCTTCAAGCTAAGTTTCAAGAAAGTGGGTTAGATTAACTGTTTCTGTTGGGATGTTTTAGCTCGGTGCTACTTAATTTTATTCACACATTTATATAAAATTTAAATAAATATATAAATAAAATTTAATAAAATAAGATAAAAATTGATTAGCCAGAACAAAAGACTATTGCTCTTAATAAATGTGCTGTAATTTGGTCTAGCTTGCATCATCACTACACCGATCCTCATAGATGCATATCCACGAAACACAAATGATCAATGGTAAGATTCTAAATTGATTGAAAACTTGCTGGCAACTTATCTACTGATTAATAAAAACAACAATACATTTAAATTGATTCGGTTCGAATGTTTAAGATGCACCGTGCTTCTCTGAGGTCATGTTAACCAAGAAATCATGGTCAGAATCGTCCTCAGAACTTCCATCTCCAATCTTCCGCTTCTTTGACGGCTTTGATGCAACTTTGGAGGTGCTCGTCTTCTTCTTTTCTGTCGAAAAATCGGGAGATGATTGCTTCTTTTTCTTGCCATTTTCAGATCGTGCATCCAATAGCCTTCTTGCCAGGGGGAAGAGGAACAAGGTCCCATGTATCATTCGATTCCAGTGCTGCGATATCTTTATGCATAACATCAAGCCAGCAAGAAGATAAAGAAGCTTCTTGATAAGAAGCAGGCTCCGAATAAGAGCTAAGATTACGAACTTGATCAAAATGAGAAGTAGGAAGCTGATCAACAGTAATTAAATTGCAGCAGTGGACAAAAGAACACACATAATCTTGTAAATAAGAAGGGGCACGACTAGCTCTTTCAGACCGACGAGGTACAATAGGAGGAGGAGATGAAGTTGTTCCAGAACTGACATCGTAAGCAGAGGATGCAGATTCAGATGGACTAGACGAAGAACCTGGAGTTGATTCAGCAGTAACAGAAGGATAGAAGAAAGAAGCAAAATCTTCAAAATGGTTAGGCAAAGGAACATTTCTGCTCAGAAAAGCAAGGTGGTGAAAACGGAAACACCCTTTATAGAAAATTACATCACTAGAAGTGAAAATCTGTTTGGTTTGCAAATTGAGAACCTTATAAACTTTTTGTCCAGCTGGATAACCAAGAAAAACACAAGCCTGTGAACGAGGATCAAACTTACTTCGACCAACCTGATGAGTGCCCACAAAACAAAGGCAACCAATGGGTATAACTAGGTCGGTGTTTAAACAAAAGTTCATAAGGAGAACAACCTTTAACAGCAGATAAAGGAAGTCTTAATCAAATAAGTAGCGGTCAAAATACACTCTCCCCAGCAAACATGCAGCAACTTGGCCTGAAAAAATAAAGCTCGAGCCACATCTAATAGATGCCGATGTTTTCGTTCGACCACGCCATTCTACTGCGGTGTATAGGAAACACTAGTTTGATGCCAAATCCCTTTGGACTGATAGAATGTTTGAGCAATCCGACCGCAAAATTCAGATCCACTATCAGTTCGCAAGATTTTTACATGAGCAGTAAACTGTTTTTCTATGTAGGCAATAAAAGACTGCAAAATGGGAAAAACATTACTCCAATGAGAGATCAAATGAGTCCAGGTTGCTCCTGAAAAATCATCCACAATGGTGACAAAACATTGACATCGATTATAGGTTTTATGCCTACAAGGCCCCCACACATCCACATGTATCAATTCAAAAATGCCAGACGTAGTTGTATTGCTGCTAGGAAAAGACGTACGATGCTGCATTGCCAAAGGACAAATTTTACAAATATTATCAGAAGAAGAAACAGAAATTTCATTAATCTGTTGAAGTTTGGTAAATGGAATATGTCCCAAACGACAGTGCCAGAGTTGAGGTAACAAGTAATCTTTCGTAGAGGAAGTACATCCAATAGGTAAAACACTAGCAGAACAAAGAGAAGGTGGTATAGTGACAGCCTCCTGAGCAATCGCTTCATTAGTTTGACAATTACTGAGTTTTCCTGGATCAACAAAGTATAACCCATGCCTTTCCTTACCCAATAGCAGGTCTTCTTCAAAGGGACCCTAAGTACAGAAGAATGAGGAGTGAAAACTAGATTTGCAGATACTTGCGTGACCAATCTTTTGACAGAGAAAAGTTTGAAGGCAAAAGAAGGAACATGTAAAACTCCTTGCAACAAGATAGGCCCTAACTGAACAGTCCCAATTTAGAATACCTTAGCAACACCCTTATCAGGCTTCAAAACAGTTGTAAGTTTATCAGGTACATCCAAGAAGTAAACAAATCCAAATTTGAGCAATATGATCTGTTGCTCCACTATCAAGAATCCATGGATGTTTAAAGCCTTTGAAAGTAACAAAACAATAAGGCTTACCAGCCATAGTAGCTGTTGAAACATCTGCACAAAAATCAGATTGTAATTCTACGATATGTTTGCCCAAGAGATTAACTGCTGAAACTGCCCTTTGGTAATGAAAGATTCTGAGTCACCAACAGGTCTTCCAACGCTTGAGCAGAAATTTTTTCCTTTCCCAAATTTATAGTCAGCAGGATAGCCATGCAATTTGAAACGTTTTTCCACCGTATGTCCAGGCTTCTTACAATAATTGGAAAAATACTGTCCAGTTTTCTTGTTACCATTAGATTGTGTAGGACCCCCAGAAACACCCTTGGCAGATGGCTTGTTTTGAAAAGAATTGAGTGCAGATGAAGTTGTATCAATAATAGAAGGTCATGCACCTCTCGTTGTTTCTCCTGTTGAAGAACAAATTGACAGGCCTTAAAGACACTCGGTAAAGGATTCATAAGTAGTATGTTTCTCTAATGGTTGAATAGACATCATTAAGGCCCATCATGAATTGCATTAGCTTGCAATGCTGGAGCATCTCAGAAACAGTCTTCAACAGAGCACAATAAGTGCCGCAATCACGCATTGGAGTAAAAGTCAAACTAGAATGCTCGTCCCATAATCGTTTAATTTTGGTGAAGTATGCAGCGACAGAAAGATTACCTTCGCTCTGAGCCAAATCACGTTCCATTTGGTAGATCCGAGATCCATTGAATTGACCAAACCTCTGCCGAAGCTCAGTCCAGATTTCAGAAGCTGAATTACAACAGATGATGCTTTCAGCCATGTCCTCGGATACTGAATGAAGTAACCACGACATGATCATATTGTTGCATCTCTCCCAGTGAGGTAGCAGCGGAGAAGAATCGTCTGGTTTCTTACAAGTTCCCTTCACAAAACCAAGCTTATTCTTCGCTAATAATGACATTTCCACAGCTTGTCGCCAGTGCGTATAATTCCCGTCAACCAAAGGCTTCGTGGCTAACAAATGATTTGGATGATCTGAATGATGCAGAAATCATTCGTGCAACGAATCAATTTCATCCCTCACATAATCAGCAGCCATTGGAGCAGAAAAATAAAAACGAGAGAATGAATCTACCGTAACACAAGCAAGCACAATACCATCGTTTGCTCTGATACCATGATAGAAAGCTCTGGAAAAAAAAAAGAACTCTAATGGAGTTCCAGTTGCAAGAGAGAGAAAAATAACCGTCTATGAAAAACTGAAGAAAGAAAGATAACTGTCTTCTAAACTGAAGAATTCTGTTCACTATTCTCTTCCAAAACAACCAGAAAAATAGATATATATACACGAAACAAAACAAAACTTTCTAGAAGAAAGTAGAACCATCTCATGTAATATCTTTGGCTTTGCCTCTTCTCTGGGAAGCAATCCTGATTCCATCATCCTGCAAATGACGCGAACTTGAAATGTTATTAAGTTATTCAACATGCAAAACTGTAACACAAGTTGCTTCCATGTCACAATCCAGAATGCAGAAGGTAAATAGAAACAAATAATGGAAGATTTCAGGATAATGCTATTCTGAATTGGTCATCTAAAGACGCACAGAGATCTTGTGGAAAATGGGAATCCGCATTAACTGTATGGCATGAATCTGGGAAGAATATCAATGAATATAAGGTTTTACATGAGATTTGATCATGAAAAAAATGATATAGGAAGAGAGAAATTGTTCTCAGATGGTTTTGAAGGGTTAATTTGCTTTTGCAACGAAAAGAACAGGGCCTATGAATCTAACTTAACAGCTTTTCACGTTAATAGCTTGTCAAATATATGTAATTGAACTCAAAATATGTGAAGAACTCCAAGAATGCAACGATTGGTACTGCAGTGTATCCTCAGAGTTCAACTGGTACTCTGTCAGGCACACCCAAAAATACCTAGTTTTTCCCAGTACTTCAACTCTGGATAACATAAACTATAATTACATAGGACAAAAGATGTGTTTAGGACTAAGATGGTCTCATCACACCAAAGACTGATAAAAGTTGATTATGCAGACAGGTTGATCTTTTCTACCATGACTCAAACTTAGGGGAGAAGGAAATACCAAATTCTTCATAACAAATACAACTTTTGGCTTGACTCTTGAGTAAACTTAATTATACCACCATTAAGCCTTCATGGACAACATGGAAGATTGCAAAAAGATCCTGAACTACTCACTGCACTAGCCAGATGCTGCAAATACAAGATGCCTAATAGATGATTGTTTGATGCCACTAACGGGAAGAATATGGCCCCTTCATAATTTGAAGCTCACTAGAAAGAGACATGAGATCAATTGGGCAAAAGCATCAAAAAATAGGTTAATTAGGTAGGAGGAAACTGGATGAATCCTCCTCGGTCATGATTTTCTCCACAAATTCCGATCTCCAAAAACCAAAAAGAAGTGTTTCCGACTTTGCTCGTTTGTAATACATTAGCTAACTCCCATATTCCTTCAGCTATGAGTTTTCTAAATAATGCACAATCTCATCAGATCAGTTCTTCATATTTTAAGTGGCAGGTATCACCAAAATTTTGTTTACCGATTGAATAAAAACACGGAACAGGAGATTATCATTCAATTATCCAGTAGCATCAAACTTTGAGTATATACAGAAAGCAAACCAATGGGAAGACGGACTGATATTATTGATATATCACATTTATTGCAGCATAAGACTCACCATATCTGAGCCATCTCACTGTTTGGCACGTGCTTATACAATGTCTCGTAGAAAATCCTCAACGGGTCTCTCTGCAATCACAGAAATGCTACAAAACACTTCACATATAATTGGAGTTAAAGGGCAGTTTCAATGCAGAATTGGCCAGTCACATTACCTCCTCTGGAGTGTCTCGTTTCTGTCCTGGCAAATCATAGACCGTCTTTTCCCTTTTTCTATTATCCTTGCCATTCAGCTCAGTTGCCACCATAGACACCTTCTTCTTCTCTCCCTCCTTTTGCTTCTTCTTCTTCTTATTCAATTCCTTCAGCACAAACCAATCCATGAAATCAAAAAGAATAAATGAGAACAAAAAAAAGAAAATTAACACCAATCATCACTATGTCGAGTTCAAAAAACATCCCATCAGCCAAAAGAAAAGAAGCAAAATTAAGACAAAAAGGGAAAGTACCTTGCTATCGTTAGTAGCAGAGCTTTTTTTGGTCAGTCGTATGTCATCATCGTCCTCTTCATCACCAACATTCTTTTCTTTCTTGACCTTCCTGTGGGCTTGGTTCGAGTCCCCAAAGACTTACCCTTAACTGGTATGTTAAAGTCTTCATCTTCATCGTCCTCATCATCTTCTCTCTTGACTTTAGCGTCTTTGGGACGAGATTTGGTGGTCAAGATACCCACATTTGTTGGGTTTTTCTTTCGAGCTTCAAGAACTGAACTCAACCTCTTCTCTACTGCCGCCGCCGCCGCCGCCGCCGCCGCCGTCTCTTTCTTCAAAGGCTTTGCGTCCTCTGACAGCATTTTGACCGTTCACAAGCTGAATTTCTAGTAAAATGTACCAATAAAGAATCCGAGAGTATCGAAGCAGAACTAAAGCCCTAGTTAGTTGTCGTGAGGTTCCAATTTCAGGGAAAAAAAAAAAAAAACCCGTTTCGGGCGGGTACTTGGAGGTTTCGGTGTTCCAAACGTTTGGAGTGTCCTAGGTTTTCTTTTTCCAACGTAATGAAGAAATTGTGTGGTGTGCGGATTAGATTTTATCTTTTCTCTAGTTCGATTTTAGTGATTATTAATATTTTATTTTATTTTAATATTTTTGGAATTAAAAATTTTTGAAAAATTAATTTTTACTTGTAAGAGAATATAAAATCTATACTAAATTTAAATCTTTTAAAAAATAATAAATTCTTTACTCTCTCATAATTAATTAAACCTTCAAAAAATTAATATAAAATATATTCATTTAATTAGATTAAATTCTTAAGATAAATAAATTTTAATTTATGAGACTTATTTTTATGGCTATACTAATATTAAAAATAAAAATATGAATATTTTGATTTTTTAAAAATTACTTTTAAATTTGATATATTAACGAATAACAGTTTAAGGAATTTTACAGAAATTAATTTTTAATGCAATTGAATTCGAATATTTAATAAACATAATAAAACTGAACCTAATCTGTTTTGTTTTCGTTGTGTTTTGTCCTATGACAAAGATATGCTTTTCTTCCAAGGATTTGTGACGTGAACACCGTGAATGTATCTCTGAATGCTTGACACTTGTCTAGACATCTATCAGGAAAAGATGAGAGAGAGTATCTGCACGACGTGTAAGATTGTGATTAACTAAGAAAGAGTATCTGCACGACGTGTAAGATTGTGATTAACTAGCGATCTATGCCTTTGTCATTCTCATCCCTCTCAAGAGAAGCCCAAAATCTTCCGTTTAGGCTCTCCAATCCATGCAATAAACGAGAATATATTCCATTTTCCCCTAAACAAATGATTTTGGCATCAATTCAAAAGATGGGTCGGTTATGGATAGAATCAAAATCTCCGAATTTATGCCAAAGCAGCCTCTCAAGCTCTAGCTTATGTACCTACGCAGAGTTGAGGAACAAGAGAATATGGGGTGGTTTCTGAGAGAAAGAAGAGGTCCGGCATGGAAGCAAGGTTGGGGAGAGCGCACACTAGCTTCAGTGTCTCCACCTCCTTTGCCTTTGCTTGCCATATTCTTGATCATCTTCATCCTCCTGTATGCTTCAACTTACGTCACATTTAAGAGCCAGATGCACAACTCCGTTGTCAGTTTCAAGATATTTCTCTTGTTCCTGCCTGTATTACTCATCCTCGTCGCGCAGTTCACTTACAAGTGCGAAAGCTTCTTCTTCCGTAACACCAAAGCTCAGTATTTGTCGGATAATCGATCCTGGGACTTGCCTTGGGGCGTGGCAGTATTGGTGGTGGTACTCTTGGTGTTGGTTTCTTACCAGCAGTCGTTTCAAGCCATTTGGTCTCCAATTGTCCGGCGAGCCGCTTAGAGCCTGTCGTGTCTAAACAGTAGTCTAATCCTGTGTTCTTCCACGAGTGGTGGTTATGTTTCTTTTTCTGTTCAGGGCTTATCTTAATTGCAGTTTCAGAGTTTTCCAACTCATCTTTTGTTGTCAAAATTTCCATGTTGTTTCTTTTCAAGGGTGTTGAACTGATGATACAGTTTCCTAAAAGTTCCTGAAAATGATCTGATGAGATGTTTCTAAGCCATGAATGTATAAGATAAGATTGCTGTTATCCTGAAATGGTCTGTCTAACTACAAAATCTAAACGGCATCATCTGACAGAAGCAGAAGAAGCTTTGGAGAACCTAAGAAACCAAAAAAAAAAAAGATGGAGTTTTGGATATCTGTGTTGGGCGCAGCGGGTGTATTTTGTGAAAAGAAAAATAAAATGAGCAAAATGAACACAGGATTTTTAACGTGGTTCACCCTTAACTTTGGGCTACGTCCACGGACAAAACTCAGAATATTTCTTCCACTA
>JANIIA010000002.1:1027931-1038301 GCA_027478495.1 Erythroxylum alaternifolium
GGCGCCGTTGTTGGCGCCTACCATGCTCACCATTCAAAGATGGTGTCCCTCCATGTAAGAGGGACCCATCTAACAATCTGTTCCTTCCTTGCACGCATTTACTTGTGTAAGACTCCATTGATAAGCTTGCAACTCCTCAACTGGTAAAAGAACAGAAGCAGCTCCAGGAAGAAGATTCACAGTTTTCAGTGTTCGGAAGTAGCGTGTAAGAGATAGCAGTTGCAGACGGTAAAGGGACTTTCAACGGTTTATTTTATAGTACTTGTTATATGTAAGTAGGTCAGGGAAGTTGGCTGTCTCCAGTATTTGAATTAAAATCGGCTATGGCCGTAAAAATAACTAAAAATTTAAATTCGTTTTGAACGATTTAATTATAAATTTTTAATACTTTTTTGATTTATTTTAATAATTTTTATTATTAAAATTTGTAGGGCAATTTTAATAAATTAATAAATTCTTATAAAATAAAATTAATTAATTAATTTTTATTTAATAATAGATATAATAAATCAATTAATTTTTATTTAATAATCTCTTTTTTAATTAAATTTTAAATTTTTCTGTAGGTAAGAAAAATCTCTTTTAATTATATTTCAAAATTTTTAATTTTATTCAAAATTTAATCAGTTTTATAACAATTTAATATCAGTTAAACTTTCTATATTTTAAGCTTATTGTTTTATTAATTTAACTTTCGAATTTTTAAAACATCGGGTCATAATGGGCCTATCCGAATTCGAATTTAAATCGAATGAGTTTGAATAAGGAATATGAATTTTTTTTTAGGAAATAAGGATTTTGTAGTTGTTATCTTTTAAATGCACACTGAATAAATTTTTGAATTGACACAGTAGTTTACAAATTACATTAATTAGGTATTCCGTATTATATAAGTCCTATACGATAGACTTAACCAAAAGAGTCTAAATAAGGAGATTTGAATATAAAACCTTTTAGTTCTATACTTCCTACTCTACTAATTCGACTACCCATAAGATGAGCCAATATGAACTTCATTTGAGTTTAAACAAGCTTGGTAATACGTAGGATACAACGTAGTTGTTTGGTTTGGAATTTCTTAAATTTAAAATATTCTTAGTATTGTATTATATAACAAAATAACATTAATTTTATGAAGATTTATTACATACCAACAAATTACACTTCCAATAGAGCAGTGGCTGTCAATTGGCCATTAACTTCAACGTCAAACCGTTTTATGAAAACAAAGCAACACCGCCCCGCACGTTAAGCAGTTTAATAAACAAACTTTCAACTCAATTATAAATAAATAAAATTAACAAAATAAAACACTAACTAAAGATGGCAATGAGTTGGTGTTAGAATATTTTGTATTGGCTAAACATGAAAATGTTAAAAAATTTATCAATGGTAATGGTTAATTATTCAAATGTTTATTTATAGTCATTTTGACAATAGTTAACTTAAGGTCAATTATTATTAGTGGACTCTACATTTTGCTAATATTAAAAATTCTAATATAGTATCAAAACAAGTTTGGTCCGAATTATTAATTTTTCAGTTGTCCGCCTAAATGTCTAATCCCAGTAGCCTAGTCTAATTACCAGTGCGTTTATTTCAAGTGACAAATAGATGTTCAGTCTTTATTGCACTTAAGGGGGAGTATTAGAATATCTCATATTGACTAAACATAAAAATATTCAAGAGTTTATAAGTGGTAACGTTCAACTATCTAAATGACTAGTTCTAATCATTTTGACAATAGTTGACCAAAGTTTAATTATTATTAGTGGATTTTATATTCTGCCTATATTAAAAATTATAATAGCTGGCCAGGGCTATACAATCTTTGTTCGTTTTGATTGGATTTGACCTGATGGTAAAAAATGGAATGAAGACAGGTTGAGTCAAATTCGGGTCGGATCACGTTAGAGGTGCCCCGACCAATCCTAGCCTAAATTTTATCTCTTTTGGAAAAAAAAACGACGTTATATTTTGACAAAATCACTTTGTTTGGAGGGGAGGGTCGAGTCGGAGTAACTCGAGCTTAGCTCAAAGTTAGGTTAACTCAAATTTGACTAGTTAACTTCGAGCTGAACCGGGTTTAAGCTAGTTTGCCATCCCTAAGCAAAAGGAATCTAATTAACTTTTTTGTTCTTTGGTCTCATTACATTAGACAAGATAAAAAATTTCATGCTTTTAAATGTTAGAACATTTTTAATCCTTTAAATCTATACTCAATTCTTTATTAGTTGCTTGATTTTATTCTAAATATTTAAAATATATTTAATGGTTTATTAATATTAAAAATGATAATTGATAGTATTTAGAAATAGTTTCGAATTTTTTAAATTTTAAAGAGTTTTAAAAATTTTCAATCTTTTTGTTTAAGTTAATTTTAAAAGTTTTTTTATTCAATTCAATTCAAACAAATTTAAACTAAATTATTAAAAATGTAATTTTACTTTTATTTTATTTTATTTTAAAAAATCTATTTAATATGGACAATTTAACTGCAAAAATTTCAAATCGACCAATTTTTAATTCAATTTATAACTTTTCAATTCAATTTATTTTAATATTTTTTGTTGTTAAAATTTGACTAATTTATTACTTAATCAGTTAAAATTAATAAATTTTTATAAACTAAAATAAATAGATTAAATTTTATTTAATAATTTATTTTTAATTAAATTTTAAATTCTTTAATAAATAAAAACAACAAGTTTAGATCATATTTTAAAATTCAAATTTTAATAATTTTATTACGGTCTAAGATTAAAATCCGATTGTTTAAATTCTATAAATTGGAGAGATTATCGATTATAATATTTTTATTATATTCTATTAAATCTGATTTATATATTTATGTAAATATGATAAGATTTGATTGGCCGGATTGGGTGTCACAAAATTAGGAAATTGTAGTGGTTCATCAGCCTCATCCTATAAATTATAATATCCATGACCATCCAAATATCCACCTTCCCACCAAAGTCAGTTGAACTACCACGTGTCCCCAACATATAACTGTTTTTAACGAGGTTCTTCGTTTCGCATGAATTCTGTTTTGCACTTTCATTTTCAGACAATCACCGGCGGATCCAAAAGGTCGACGAACAACACAACCTAGACCCGATCATTGAACCAGCTATTGTGACTGAAAGTGCGAGAAGTGAGAGATAGAGTTGAGAAGCAAAATGAAAGGTTCGAAAACGCCGATTCAAGCCGTAGCGACATGGGTAAGGAGGCAACCGCCGAAAATCAAGGCGTTTTTGGCGGTGATTTCTGGTATGACGTCTCTGGTTTTTCTTCGTATTGTGGTTCACGATCACGACAATCTCTTTGTTGCTGCTGAAGCTGTTCACGCCATCGGAATCTCCGTCCTCATATATAAGCTTACCAAGGAGAAGACTTGCGCGGGTAAATCTTATGATCTGTTTTACCACCTCTCGCTTTTCTGTTTTCCCACTTCAATGTTCTGTCCTAGGATGTCTTCTATTAGCTGGGTTTCTGTGTTTGGCCTGATGGATTGTCCTCAATTGTCAGTTTCATGTGTTGGGTCTACGTTAAATTTCTAATTTATGTTATTCTTGTTTGAGATAACAAATATCCCTGGTTTTCTGTTCTGTTACAATTGGTGTACGTAGTTTGAAACGCCGTATGTGTTTTCTGGGAAAGCTGTAGACTTTTGGTTGTTCTTCGTCTAGATTGTGTGAAGAAATATAAACTTTGCCCGAGCTGTCTTTTGTTTCGTTCCTTGCAGGACTTTCCCTGAAATCACAGGAGCTAACAGCATTATTTTTAGCTGTTAGACTCTATTGCAGTTTTGTGATGGAATATGATATCCACACCCTACTCGATTCAGCTACATTGCTGACAACTCTTTGGGTTATATATATGATTCGCTTCAGATTGAGGTCTAGTTACATGGAGGACAAAGACAACTTTGCACTTTATTTACTGGCAAGTGTTCTGATTTTCATATTCTGGTCAAAACTTTACTTGTTTTAGCACTTTAATTTTTTCGAATTATTCAGCACTTCATCGTATTCTCAAAGTCGAAATCTTTAATCATTATTATGTATATGTGTGGCTGCCTGTTGGTTGGATCTGATCATTTCAACACGTATTTCGTTAACTTTATAGGAGTTAGTCGCATGCTAAGTATCTTTTTCCTGGCATCCCAAAATTCCCTTTTCAAAATCCTTGGATGTATTCCATTTGGATTGACAAATTTCTGAATCCGCTTTGTCCTCAAACAAGGAAGCGAACTGCCATTAAATGATTTATTAGCAGATGAATATCTTATGGGCTGTAACATCTTCAGTACATCCTCTGAGCTTCTATATTGATACAAATGTTAGTGTTTACCTCACAACGGACTAAGAACCTGTATCCGATTGACGATACCACTGATATCAATTCTAAGAGATCCTCTAAAGACGACTGGAGATTGAATCTGCCAAAAGAACAGCTCTACTTAGTCTGCAGCATATTTGTTTTCTTTTATTCTTTTGTATTATCACAGTTTCTTTTGACTCATATAGATTCTCATTACAGGTAGTTCCTTGTGCTGTGCTGTCTTTAATTGTTCATCCATCAACAGCACATAACTTAGTTAACAGGATCTGTTGGGCTTTCTGTGTTTATCTCGAAGCTGTTTCGGTTTTACCTCAGCTACGGGTCATGCAGAACACAAAGGTACAATTGAAAATGAGCTGTCAGCTTTCTCATTGGGTTGGTTGGTCATGGCATAAGCTTCATAACCTCATCACAAATAGTTTTGCTTAATTTCCTCAAACATAGTGTCTTCTTTTCTGAAATTATGGGTTTACCTTTGATAAGTATTTGGCTTTATGCGACTAAAATTACACTCATCTTTCACTTGCCTTCTTTTCAGATTGTTGAACCGTTTACAGCACATTATGTCTTTGCGCTTGGAGTTGCAAGGTTCTTGAGTTGTGCACACTGGGTCCTCCAGGTTTGAATGATACTGCAGCTTAAAATTCGAGTTCAATTTATGTTTTAGGACTATATTTGAAAAGTCATAGAGAAATGTGCAGTAGATCTCAGTTTTGATACTTGGAACAATTACAGTCTTGAACCATTTCGAATTCAACCCGGAAATTGATTAGTGTCTTGAACTAGTTAGATTGTTTGAAGCTGGTTTAAAATTTAGCACAATCTTTCATCTGTATAGGTACTGGACACTCGCGGACGCCTGCTGACAGCGCTGGGTTACGGATTGTGGCCGTCTATGGTTCTCATTTCGGAAATCGTTCAAACTTTCATTCTTGCTGATTTTTGTTACTACTACATCAAGAGGTGAGATACTCAAATGAACATTAAGGGATTTGCTGACTAACATTGTTTCGTTACGGTCTTTTATAAGGGCAATTCGGTTGCTTGCAGTGTTGTTGGTGGACAATTAGTTCTGCGTCTCCCATCAGGAGTTGTGTAAGCTAATACATTGTGCAAAAACTAGCAACAGATCTGTTTACTTGAAGGGGAGGGCAGCTGCTTGCTTGCTTCTTGAGTTTGTATGGAACATCCAGTATAGCATTTAGACCGTGTTTCTGTTTCTGATTACGGTAGTTTGTGGACTGTAAAGTTAGGCTTGGCTGCGGCTTTGGAATGCATAATTTAATAGTTCAGTGGTAAATCTTTCAGGTCTACGTTGCAGTGCCGCAAAAAAAAATGTTTTCTGCCGCAGAAGAATCCACAATTGTTACCTTTTTTTATGCGCACTAGATAAATTTTCGGAATGACGCAATAGTTTGCCAATTACGTTAATCAGGTACTTCACACTAGGCAAGTTGACATAGAACAGAAGTTATAAATAGAACAAGAATGTTTAGACTCCGTTCAGGAGTTTAATCAATGTCGTTTGAATGGACGAAAAGATAAACAAGAACGACAAACGATCTTGAAAGAAAGGCAAACCCAAATCTTGGAATAAAATTTGTGGTCCGAAAAATTTATCTAAGAAAACATAAATAAGGCCTATTTATAACAGCCAAAAATCTTAATCTGAATCCTAACAAGATTAGGAACATAAAAGACCGAAAAATAGCAAAATAGTCTTTAAAAAAACGTGAAATTGGGCCCCTAAATAGTAGAATTTGGCTGTCAAAGTTTACATCAGAAGCCTTCTGATATATTTTTAAAAGCTATTTGTTTTGCGAAATCCTTTCCGGAAAGGTATCATAGGTCGCAAATAGACTTCATATGCAAGATTTAAGCATTGTTTCTGCATCATGCCGTAAACTTTGCCGCGGTCAAGATCTTCCATGTAATTTAAAGCTAACTGGTCCGTATCACAAGCTCTATATAACAGACTCGATCAAGAGAGTGTACGTAATAAATTCGAATACAAGACCTTTTGATTTCATGCTCCTTCATTCCACCAACTCGATCACTTCTTAGGAAGCTCCAAAATTTTAGGTATAGTATCGTTTTTTTCATTGTATTAAACTATGCCATGAAAAATAAACCAAAAAAAATATATACATATTTATGCACAATTTAGTTTGATATTTCATTGTCGGTCCAGTAAAAGGAAAGGAAAATTATATTAAAAAAACACTTATATGTTTAATTAAAATTGATAATAATCTTATTGTACTTTTAAAGTTGGCCTAGTTGCTCTCCACCCAATCAGAAATTATGTGATTTAATTAATTACTTTGACACCAATAATTATCACTTTCATGATTGATGAGAGTCCAGCTGTGTCTGACATGCACGAATAAAGCTGCAATATATATCATAATCACTATTATGGTTTCTTTATGTTTTAAATATCGAATTAAAAATTAAACCTTACAAAAGATTTAATATGTATCTTATTATTATAAAATTAATTAAGATTAAATAAAATTTAAAATTAAACATGGTTCATACGAGTAGTTCAAAATTCTCATCCTTTATTTAAAAGTCTTAAATTCGAGCTCTGAGAATAGAAAAACTTATTTGACTAATACTTTACCTTTTACGAACTAACGCGGTGTTAGCGAAGATTAATCTGAGTGTAAATGACTTAAAGGCGTCTTTTTATAATTAGAACCTTCTTAGGACACTTTATAGGCTAACCAAAAAGTTTTTTTAAATATGATTGAAAAAAAGGACTGTCTTTATTTATAAAAAAATTTGAAGTTTAATTTAAAAATTGTTTAATAAAAATTAATTAATTAATTTTAGTTTATAAAAATTATTAATTTATAAAATTAGTCGATTAGTTAATAAAAATTAAATAAAATTCCAAAATTTAGAACTTGTATTTTATTTTAATAAAACAAATAAATAATGTCTTACTTTATAAATGAATTTATTAAACTTAGTTTTATAGTTAAATTATAGGTTATTATTCAATAAATTATATATTAAAATTAAATAATAAGTTCATTTTTAATTATAAATTATAACACAAAACAAGATAAAAGATTAAATCCAATTTAAAAATCCCTCAACTTTAAAAATTCTGTATTTGCATGTATTAAAAATTTAGAGAGGCAAAGTTTTGGTGGTTGGAATATGTTAAAAAAACACTCGAATGTTTTAGTAAGAAAATTATATTTAGAGACTGTAAAAGATAAAAAGTAAACCGAAAGAAAAAGAAGGTGATAAAAAAATATAATTCTGATAAAATTTATCAAAGTCGACAGCTAATAATTAAATAACTTTGACTATGATACAAATAAAGAATCTTTAGATCTTTGTAGTTTTTATATGTCTTTTAATATTTTCATCTAGTATTTAACATAAACTTTTAAATATGTGATACTTACCTCTCATTAATTTGGTTTCAATATGTTTTTACTTATTATTATTATTATTGTTGTTGTTGTTTATTTTTTAATAACTTATTTGATTTTTTACCCCTGTATTATTTAATTTATTACTTATTTTATTTTATATTTATTTTATTTTTTTGTTATTTTTTATTTGGGTTACTCGTAATTAGCCCTAATAGTAACATTTGCAAATGTGTATGACGTTGGTTTCGTTTGGATCTGCGGTACAGTGAGGATAAATACTTATCCATCACAGTTTTCAAACACAGTCACATATTTAGACTTACGCGCAAATAATTAGAGGTTGGAAGAAATTACGATATCACCTCAAAAATCGATAAATAACAAGAGGGTTGTAGTAGAAAAATGTTTCTGCTGTAAAAATTCAACTTTCCATTAATAACCTTCTGATAATTATTATTTTTTATTATACCCTCAACAGTCAATTATTCTTATTTATAATTTAAATTTGTATGATTAATAATATATTTTTTATGAAATATTTTATTTACTAAATTTATTTTATTTATATTTTTATTTTAAACTAATATTTTATTATTTATAATTTTAAATTTATATGACTAATAATATATTTTTAATTATTTATACAACAATTAATAGTTTATTAAATTAATAAATATTTTAGTCATTTTATCTCTTTTCAATAATCGCAACCGCATTTACTTAATACCTACTTTTACATTTCAACAATCCTAAATATATAAATATATATTCATTTTAGTAAGTTAATTTTAGTAGGTTATCAACCGCTACCACTCCTTCTAAATTGAGCCATTGAAGGTTAGCACCTTGTTCTGATTAGAGGATTCCAATCCTATAAAACATAGGATCGAATCCCGGACGTGGGGCAGTGAGAAATATAAAATGGCACTCGTCCATTGAACGGATTGGAAAGCGAGAAGTTGAGAACAGCTGTGAAGCTTAGTACTACAGCTGGGCAATACAAATCAGTTTGGTAGCTCTCACTCTCATCCTCAGGAGGGTTTAGGTAGCAAGTGGCGACATAATTCGAAAGCTTCCAAAATCACAAATAATAGGGACGAAACCATGTACCATTTCATTCGGTACTAAGTCAGACTGTTCATTTTCAACTACGCTCAACTTTTTGCATTCAATCTTATCCTCTTTCCACATCATTCTCGGCAGGGGAGACAGACCACCTGTTTCATTTTCACCATTCTAACTTATTTTATTCACATAGTTATGTAAGTTTTTATTATTTTAATCTTATTCTAACCTATTTCTTCTACATATTTATATACGTAAAATTAAATTCGTAATTAAATAATAAAATGTGTATTTTACTACTTTAAAGATTGATTAAATGATTAATATATATTTTTTATTAGAAGAAATAAAAAATTATGTTCGAGTTTAATTAATTTTAGATTCAATTTAAAATTTATTAAAATTTGAATTTGATTAAAAATTATATATTAAAATAATTTAATTAACTTATATCAAATTTATTAATAAAAATCAAATCCAAATTAAACACACCTTGCGAACCTGTCTCTTTTAGAGATGGCAATTGTTGATGCTGTTTAGAAAGACCTGTGCACAAAGCAGCGCAGGCCTATCACACAACAACAAATCCTTTTGTGGCTAAGAGTACAAAAGGAAATAGACATGACCTGTTTTATGTTTTATCATCCGAGTCTTCCAAATCTTCTGTCCAATTTTATGATGTTTTATTTTGTCCCATAAATTTCAGTCATTTATTTATACGGGTCTCGCATAAATAAATGTGAAACTCATGTAAGATCCGCATAAATAAATAGCTGAGATTTATGGGACAGAATAAGACACCATAAAATTAGACAAAAAATCTTGTCCCGTCCCGCAGAGCACTCGAAGCCCTATTATAGACCTGTGTCAGTTAATTTTGTCCCATACTTACCAAAATCTTACGTAAATGTGACGATAGAGTTAACTAACACAAGATTAGGATTGGTTAACAAAAATAGAAGATCTGATTCTTAATAAAAGGAAGCTTTTTGTCAATTTTTATTATGTTTAATTCTATTTAATGGTCAAAATAACTATTCATCATGAATATATCAATAATAAAATAACTATTTTACTCAACTAAACAGGTCATAAGTGGAGAGAGAGAGAGAGAGGAAGTCTTTTTAGTGGAACTGTGTCTTAAAGATATGCTTGGGAACACAGAATTGACATCGACTGTTTGATCATTACATGACAGCTTGCATTTTAGGAATTACTGCTTTCATCACCAGAATTCTTCTGTTTATATATACCAAAGAATATAATACTTAGGAGGTGCTTGTTTATACAGGTATAGAATGAAACTTGATATTTAGCATAAATTTATCATCGAAGACTTGAGAGTTTCATTTTTTGATTTTAGATAATTCTCCATTCTTCTTGTAATCTAAAAAAATGGAAGAGATCAATGAAAATGATTGGTATGCTTGTAATTTTTTATATACAAAGGATAGATAAAAAGTATAATTATGAGCTAAATAACTTCATAAGTAAAACTTTAATTTCAATAATCAAATTTATAGTGAAATCAATTAAATAATTAATTACACTATAATTAATTAA
>JANIIA010000002.1:1053243-1071264 GCA_027478495.1 Erythroxylum alaternifolium
GAAACTAAAGAATATGGACGCAAAAATCCCATCTTGTCGTTATCTGTATATTCCTCATCGGCTTTGTTGATAAGAGTTTTCTTCTCACCGTTTGCTAGTTTTTGCTGTTATCGTTGTCGTTGTTGTTGTTCATTGTTTGCTCTTTGTTTTTTGTTTCAAAAAGGTTTGAACGGTACTGTTAGTGGTTCTGACGTTGCGTCTTCGAAGAAATCGAAGAAGCAGAGACGCAAGAGATTGATTGGTGTTACTAGAGCCAGTTCGAGCTACGAAGAGAATTGCGAAATGGGTCATCGAGTTTCGGATCAAGACGAAGAGATTCCTCCGCAAGCTCCATCTACGAGTAGAGTTGGTACCAACAAGCGGTTTAAGCTACCCAGAAAGGTTTAAGCACTGTTCCTTATTTTGTTACGATTTTTTTCAAAAAGTTTGAATCCAACTTCTTCCAATTTGCATTTTGCAGCAGTTTCTTGATGACTGCAATGGCGTTGATCATCCCTCTGTTCCTCGTAAACTGCGTTCAGGTCTGTGATTTGCTGGAAATGGAAGTACTGTCACTTTTCTCTCCAGTCTGGTCACTTTACTTTTGCTGTTTCTTCCCATTTTACTTTCGATGTTTTATCTTCTCTGTTTTGGTTAATTACAGAGGTCTCTGGTTTTCAGATCGAGGGTTGTACGGTAGTTGGATCTTTCTGTGAAGTTTCGTGTTTTTTGTTTTTGCTTGCTAAGTATTTTGATTGCAACTGAAGCAAAACTGAAAGCTTTTTGCTTTTTGCTTTTTGCTTTTTTTCTCTTTTTGTGGACTCAAGATTCTTTTTGTTTCCTTTTCAGTTCCAATTCATATCTTTATGTTGCGGCAGCTTTTGTGCCTCGTTGATACTTTCGAAATGAGTTAATTTTCTTTCATATCTTCTCATCTTTTGTAATTTTTAATCTCAGGAGATACTTAAACTTTCTTATGAATCATAAAGATGGGTTCTTTTCCTTTTTAGTTTATTTTCATATGATGTTATATATTTAAAAAAATACCAAAGTTGGCTTTTTTCGTTTATGGTTTGTATTAATTCTTTGAGTTATATTTTTACTAAAATTTATAGCCAAGAAGAAACGCACTAGGGAATCTATCTTGCCACCTTTTCATGGTTCAAAGAAGCTCAACCAAATCAATGGTAGACTGGAGAGGGATGGTGTAAAGAGATGGAAAGTGAACATGGTTAGTCAGATAACTTTAGATACTAAATTTAGTGTCTTTTTTCTTTTTCTCTTTTATATTGGGAATTCACGGTTGGCGACTTTTCGAGTGCGTACTGAGTAAATTCAGTTTTCATTCTTTATCAATGGAGCATTTTGATTTACCTAAAGATAGATAGAATTGCTTTTATAGAAATAACTGAGTCCTAGTGTTGTACACTGAACAGAGTGTTTGTGGGCCAATAACCAAAGATGAGGAAGAAGTGGTAGAGACCTTGTATTCGTTGGCTGGAATGTTCCTAGACAATGGACCCAGCATTAGGAGTGAACAGGAAGATTCCTCATTACATGAGTTGCATTCTGCTTTGCCAGAGGCTAATGAGAACATTCCAGCATTGGAAGGTACTGTGAAATTTCAGTAATTTTGGTCAAATACCTTCTGTTGAATGTGTTACAGACGTAATGGTTTTTAGATTCCGTGGTTGTAAACAAAGAATTCAACTTGGATCGCATGTTGAGAGGTGATGAGTCTGGAGATCCCAATCCCGATCCCGGTGGAGAAGAAGCACTGGAGGTAGTTGTCAATAAGGAATCCAGCATTCAAGAACTGCCTAACCAACCCAAAAGTGAAGCACTTTTGACCGAATTAGACAGTTCGGCTGGTTGTTCGAAGCGTGAGGAAGGCATGTCAGTTTGCGACCCGGTTGACTTCAGCATCTCGCATCTGCCTAACCATGATACCTGGTATGCTTTTTACCGTTTTAGGAGATTCATGATGGTTTAAGTTCCTACCTTTTCCTGCATTGTTATGTAATAATTTTGCATCATAATGTAGCACAATTAAGCAACCCGCAGACCTGGAGATTCTACTACCTATTTCAAAGCCAGAGATTGCACTGGGGCCGGTGAGACAAATTTCCCAATCTAGGCCGATTGTTTGTATTTACAGATATTGCAGTTTTTAACTCCATTTCCTTTTATTTTTTGGGGACCCTTTTAGACCACAGAGAAACAACCAGATCAACAAATTAAAACCGAGGAATCCGATAGGAAAGGTAAAAAGCCTAGTGCATACTTCTCTGACTTCAATCATAGCACTGCTTAATCAAGTATAAAGTGGTATAACATTACTGACTACTTGAATATCACTACCTGAAGGTCCGGTATTGTGGTCAGGCTTGTCTTCAACAGTGTCAAGTGGTCCGAGGAGTTGTGGTCCTTTGTCACAGTAATTTTCATTCTTTCTTTTGATTTGGTACTTTTCTAATATTCTTTTTTTTCCCATTCATCAAGCATTTCTATTTTCCCAGGTCCTCCTTTGCAAAAATTCCATTGTGGTTGGATACTGCTATCTGCTCTACCGGACCTCGTTCATCAAAAAAAAAATTTTCACCAGGGAAGGTAGTTACAAGTAGTCTAATTATCATTTTCTTTACCGTTTAGTCTTCAATTACCTATCTGTTTGTTTAGTGTTTACTTTTTCAAGCTTCTCATTTACCTATCTGAATCTTATAGGTTCAGCTCAAAACTGATAGGGCATCATGGAGAAGGTGTGCAACTCATTGCCATATAAGTCGGTTTATCAAGTTTCTACAGATGTCGGAGAGAAAGGACGACTTGGCATCGCACTCCCGTAAGCTCAGACAACATAATGTTTTAAACCAAGGCATAGTTATGACAATAAATGACTTAAACAGCATGAGAAATGCATCAAATGGAGCTGCTGAGATCACTGAGAATAACCTTACTGAAGCTAGAACTGGCATTCTTCAATCCCTTAGAATTTGCAAACATCAGCCACAGGCATCAGGGACGTACAATTCTCAGAAGCAGGTACTTTTGCGTTCAGTTTCAATGGCTTTTAACTATCCGATCTGCACTCTAACCGGTTTGTGCTATTTTTCTTTCCAGAGTTTCAATTTCTTGTCATTGTCAGCTGGTGGTACCGGTGCAGAAGCTAATGATACTTTCGGTAGTGCTATGAACGGTTCAGAACCATTGACACAATTCCAATATCCTTATATGCACGTGCATGTGCGACATTCCCCGAATTTACCGCCATTCTCCGTGTCTCAACACTCCACTGCTTATCCTGATCAACATTCGGCTGCAGCTGTGAAACAGGTCTTGCTCTTGCAATCGACTGTTAGAAGAGTTTGTTTCAACGTTTCATTTATTAGCCCATTCACTGAATTAGAATAATGTCTTTTCTGTTTTCCTGAACTAAGGGAGCAGTCATCAAGGTAGTTTTAACATGACAAGCATTTTATGTTTAACTGCCACCCACTTTCATGAACTTGGAACTTGCACCAACTTCTGTTTGCCTTGTAAGTAGGGGTGGCAATTTTAAAAATGGGAAGCCTTTTTCGGATTCGGGTCGGACCAAAAGGTTCCAACTTATTCAGACTTTGGGCTAAAAATACCGGGTTTGGGCAGGGTCTTCTCAGCTTGAAACTCAAATTTTTTTAATTTAAACCCGAATCCAATCCCAAATCTCGTTTCTTGACTTTTTGTCAGCTCTGCTTGTAAGTTTATCATATTAAACAATTGGATTGATTGATTGTAGGCCCAACTGAAGCTACCTAGTTATCTTGGAAACTCATTCTATGGTCCTCATGCAACCACTGTGCCCTTGGCAAAGCAGCAGTTACAGCATCATCAACAACAGCAACACAAGAAACAGCTTTGGGCTACCCAGTTGTCTGCTCAATACAGAAATGTTGGAACTTACACGGGCATGGCTCAGTTTCCGAGTTGGCAAAAGAGCCAAGAGTTGCATACGACAACACAACATGCACAGTTCATTATATCATCTTCTCCTTCACCGCCAGTTGAAGTATTAAGTTCCAAGTACCATAACATCTCTCAACAACATCATCTTGTGACCTTTCCTTCGTCATTACCTCATGCAAGGATCAAAAAGCAAGATCACCATCTTTCTTCTGTTTATGAAGAAACTGGAGGTGGGTTTCGATCCAGTGGACTGCAACCGCTGCAGTTACTCTAATCAGCATCTGTGGTAACAGGTTTGGATCAAAAGCCGAAACAGTTCCTCGTCCACAAAGAGGAGGTCTGTAACTAGGTAGGAGATTGCAGAGCATGATCTAGAAGGAAATAAACCACTAAGGTAAAAATTGAGACGGAAACAGACTAGTCACTGGAAGTGAGCTGCTAGGCAATGCTCCAAGGTGTTCTGTTCTACATCCTGCATAGAATATCTCAATCTTCTTTTAAATGAACATAGTGCTGTTATATTTTTTATACTGATGTATGAAGTTAAGTGAATACTAAAGAAATTGAATTTGCCCATGTTACAATCAACTTTCCACGAGAATCACATCCAAGTCGTTTTCAGCTTGATGAGGCAATGTTAGGAGTATGTATTCGTATAGTAATTGTTTAATACGAGGAGAAAGGTTTCACAACCAGCACAAAGATCTTCAATCTTCCTGAATTGTACATTACGAATATAGATGGATCAACAATTAAAATGGAGACGAAAAGAAAAACAAGCAGATGTTTTTCTGGCACAACAGTGAACCGGCAAATACAGGGCAAAAAGACCAAAAAATGTAAGAATCCATTTAGTCACTCGTAAACAAAATATAAGCCTACTCTAGTTTCTCCAACTCTCCCAGCCTCTCTATTATGGCCTGCATGCAAACAAGAATATAAGCATTAGAAGCAGATTCCAAAATGTTGAAGTGTTTGAACCCGAATGAAATAGAGGGTGAAAAAGCAGCGGCCATAGCATGTTACGACATAAGCACATATTTCTTCAATTTCTAACACAAATGGTAACGTTAGTAAGACGTGATTCTATTGATCATCTATAGTTGATATTAACACAAGGATGCCAAATGATACTCACCCTCTTGCTAGTCTCTTGAAGCTCCCCAGCAAGAATGAATTCATCAAGAATCAAATAAACCTGAGGAAAGAGATTTGAAGATTTAAAAAAGCAATGATGGCATAACAAAAGCATTTGCTCACAAGGGCAAAGATAGCCATTACAAAAGCATGCAAGCTTATAAGAATGTTACTACTTCGTGCAATGGAATTAGATTAGACTGAAGCAAAGCTGAAGCGCGGAATATCCACCTCTCCAGTATTTCCCATCTTGGAAACAAGTTTATGAAACTATAATTAGCTAAAACAATAGTTGAAACAATCAAAAATTTTTATGCACAAGGATCAGTGCCACTATAAGTCTTATGTCAAAGATTTAGGAACCAAATACTAATTCAGGATCTCTTAACTAGTCAAATGAGTATCAATATCATATGATAGAAGGTGGAAGAACAAAGCATTGAATTAATAAGCAAACAAAGCGAATTTGAAGAAGAAAAAGCAGACAAACCTTGTGAAAATTAAATACAAGATCTAGCTCACAAACATTGCTGAAGAAATGATCCAATATCTCCACAAACAAATGGATGCACTCTAAGTAAGCCAATTCATTGTCCGTAATGTCCACGCACAATGAGAAGAATAAGCCAGCATAACGTCTGTAGATAATCTTGTGTGTACGAAACTACAAGAAGAATATTTACAAGGTTCTCAACACATCATTCTTCAAAGAACCGAACATTTTGACGATAACGATTGCACAACCCCAATTTCGAAAGGATCAAGGATATCAATCAAAGGACTTGAATCATTTCACCTAATTAACCGTAACAATCGGGGAATAAGAAACAACCTCAACGAAATTTGTGAACTTGGCGTCTCTATTAACCACCAAACGATGAACCTATACAAGAAAAAGCAGAAACACCGATATAAAAAAACATTTTAAATTGACAAAAAAAGAGGGGAAAAGTGGGAAATTTTCGGTTATGTCGTGTTCGACTTTGTGCTTCTCAGAATCTTCGAGCGGAACGTAGTATTTGGCAAGCCGAGTCTTGCCTTGCCTGTTTTGAAGAAGTATGAACCGGATCTGCAAAGTTCATAGATATCACCACAAAAATCAAAATAAAAATTCCCGAGTAATTCGCTAAAAGCAATTCTAAGCCCTACCATTCTCTACTTTATCGATAGATCAAAAACAAAGGGCTAACCCAGAAAGAAGAGGGATTAGGGATTGTATAAATGAATTTTCCAGATGTTAACTGTTCTTCATTGTAGAAGTTCAAAGCTTTCGAATGGAAATGTCAAAGTGCGAGAAGTCAAAAACTCGCGATTAGTGGCGATTGTTTTGACAACCTGAGGTCTAGACCATTGATCTGCCTGACTAGACAAGTTGTGATTGATCTGACTTTTAATGTACGGCTGTAGTGACTTGTATATCCGTTTGAGTCCGTGTCTGCGATGCATCCGAGTGGAGGAACTTCTCACTTGACTGTTTCCGTTTGGGGCCTTGGGAGCAATTTTGCTTTTAAAGTTTTTATCAAAAATAAAAATAATAATTCATTTTAAATAATAAATTTAAAAATATATAATAGAGATTAAGGGCCGTTGGATGCGATGGTTTAAGTTGATCAATCCCTTTCATTATCCGAAACATTGGGCCTTTCTGACTCAACGGACACACCAACTCCTCAGCTTCACATACAAATATTGGAAATGTACGGAATTCAAGTGAAGTGGACGCGAAGTAACGAAGCTTCCCTGACCCAGAGAGTGATATTTCTTATGCCCCAGCTAGCCACTGTCTATCAAATCCAGTTTAAAAGACCATCCTTGTCTTCAAGCTCTCTTTCTCCACCATGGAAATCGAAGAAGGAGTGACAGTCATTAAAAGATCAGAGATCGATACAAGACCTCCATTTCGTTCTGTTAAAGAAGCTGTTACGTTGTTCGGCGAGAAGGTTTTGGCCGGAGAGCTGTATGCCGATAAGCTCAAAGAGGTAATTTTTAAGGTTTTAATCGTTCTTAAATCTCGCATCTCAACAGAATTCTTGCTGTAGTTTGTGATTATGGAGGATTATGTTTAGTGTTTGGGTGCTGATCAGAAGTACACATGATTGTTTGATTTCTGCTCTGTTCATAGTCAGTACTAACCCTTTTGTTCTGTCACTGATACATATGCTTACTTGCGACACGAATTTCTCCTTTTTGGTTGAGCTATTTACCCTACGGGGCGGTTGGTTGTGTTTGGTTTGTATGCAAGAATCTATAACGTACAACATTTTCTCATATATGATACTTAAATTATTTTAATCCTTTAATTTAATTTTTTAAATTTATTAATAATAATATATGATATTTTTTGTTGTATATTTTTATTATAAAAATAATTGCAATTTAAATACATATTTATTGATATTTTGCAACAAAAGATATAAAAATTATGTTAACTATGAATTTTCACATGTTTTGTTAATTATATTAATAAAATATCTTCTTCGTCGTATTATCATCACCCAATCCGAAATTTCGCAAAAAAATGAAATTTGAAGAGGTTTGATAATATGCTAGCTTATACTTACATAATAAAGAGGCTTTTTCTTGTATCATTATCACCTAATTCGAAATCTCGCAAAAAACAAGGATTAAAGAAGTTTGATAGTATGCAACCTTACCCTTATATAATAGGAAGGCTGTTTTTAATAGACTAACGTAATAATAAAAATTTTGATTTTAAAAATTTTAGTAAACTCCAATTAACTCGACCTTCTTTACCCTGTTTTCTAGATGCGCCTAGAAGGAACTGAAAATGGGCGGGTTGGTTCCGAGCTTGGGATCATTACAGCAGAGCTCGAAGAGACAAAGCAAGTCCTTGAAAAGGCAAAGGAAGAAAGTATGGCGATGGCAGGTTGCATTTCTTCTCTGAAGGAAGAACTTGAGAGGACAAAGCGAGAGCTCCAGCAACTGAAGGAACGCAAAACCGAAAAGCAAGTGCGCACAGAGACAGAAGAAGAGGCGAAGATTACTCTGAAACCGCCTACGAAGTTAGAAGGAGTTGAGTTTCAGAAGAAGAGATACGTAACTTTTGCGAACCCTCCCGCTCTAGTAGCTCAAGTCAGGGTTCCACCAGGAGTTGAAACGCTCGAGAGACACCCTTCTCTTAGGAAGAAGAAGAAAAAGCCATTAATTCCTCTAATAGGAGGAATTTTCTCGAAGAAGAAAGGGGGAGGTCAAGTCGTTTCGCCGCGAGAAGCGTAAGCATATTTTCAGTTATTTCAATACGGTTTTTAGTTACATTCCAAAAATCGGAGATAGAGAAAAGAAAGATTTTAAAAGATATATTTGATATTCACGTAATAAGATAAGTGATATTGAATATGTAAGAATTATTTTAATTTGATTATTTTCAAATTTTGTAAATATTATTTAAATTTAATCTCTCGTAACTAATTTATGTCGAGGACATATTTGATTCCTTCCAAAAAAATTATAAAACATTAAAATAAATATTAACTATTAACAGAAAAGGAGCTTACGTCTATTATAAATTGTCATGTGAATTTAAAGAAAAATTTGAAAATAGGTGCTGGGAAGAGACAAAAAGAGCGAGCGACAGGGAGCCCCACTGGAAAAGCATAGATTTGCCAGAAGCGAGAACATGATTGTTAGACAATAGTTATGTAAGACAACCACAATTGTGTCTTGTACTTTCAGGTCTAAAACTTAAAAGATCGGGACCGGTTTGGACTTAAACCACCGAATCACCGATCTTTAATGACAATTTAATCAAACGGTAATGCTAGATTTAAGCTTCGTCTCTGATGGTTGATAATTTGTTAAATCAAATTGTTAAAATAATAAGTAATTTTTTAATAAGTATTTATATATTTGGGGTTGTTATTTTTGTAACTGTTGAAACGTAAAAATAGATATTTATCAAATGCAGTTGTGGTTACACTTGCTGAAAAGAAAAAATGACTAAAAAACCTATTGATTTAATAAATTATTAATTTTTGTATAAATAATTAAAAAACATATTATTACTCATGTAAATTTAAAATTATAAATAACAAAATATTAAATTAAAATAAATAAAATATAAATAAAATACTTTGTAAAATATATTATTATTCATATAAATTCAAATTATAAATAAAAATATTAAATTAAGAAAATATAAATAAAATAAATTTAGTAAATTAAATATTTCATTAAAAATATGTTATTAGTCATATAAATTCAAAGTTTAAACGAAGAAGACGATACGTTGGATTTACTTTCTATTAGTTGAAGATAAAATAAAAAATAATAATTATCAGAAGGTTATTAATAAAAATTAGAATTTTTACCGCAGAAACACTTTCGTACTGCAACTTTCATTTTACTTATGGATTTTTGTGATGACATTATACTTTCCTTCAATCTCTGGTTATTCGCTCATAAATTTAAACATATAATTACGTTTAAAAACTATGAAGAATAAATACTTATCTCCACCGTACCTCAAACTCAAACATAACTTTACAGGATCTTAAACAACATTTTCTCGGTCTGTATCAATTTTTTAGTGATCAGGGGCAGAGTTTTAGGTATGACCAACAATGGATCGGATCATATGAGAGTTTTGGTCAAATTTAAGCCTGAAACTAAAACAAATTAGTTTAAGTTTGATCATATTTAATTGCGCTCTGTATTAAATTAGTTTTATTTTTCTATTCTTTGTATTTTAAACTGGATTTAAATCATTTATCTCAAAATGATTTTATGTTAAATTTTATGGTTAAAAAATCAAATCAGTTCGACTGATTCATTTATAAAAATTTTAAACCGGCTAATTTTCAACTTTAAGATTCAATTTATTTAAATAACTATTAAAAATCGCTCATTTTATTAATTTAACAGTCGATTTTTATAAACTAATCGATTTTTATAAATTAAAATTAATTAATTAAATTTTATTTAATAGTTTCTCTTTTTAATTAAACTTTAGGTTAAATATAATTTCCTTCAATCATATTTAGAATTATTCAATTTTATTTAAAAATTACAGTTTAATATCGATTAAACCTTTAAATCTTTTATAAAACATTTATAAATTTGATCAAACTTTACAACTTTACAATAAATAAAAATAAGAAATGTCATTCAAATTCTGATCTTAATTTTGGGAATTAATCCACTGCACTCGTTTTAAAGGACTGAATAATTTAATAAATGCCCTTATAGGGTGGTTGAGTTAGTGGAGTGAGGGAGTATGGTGTCAAAAGATCCTGTGTTTGAATCCCCCTACTTATACTCTCTCGATCGAGTCTGTCATATAGAGTTTGTCTAATACGAAGTATCCGGTTGACGTTACTTGTAAGCTATTGCGTCAATCTAAAAATTTATTCAATGTACATTTAAAAGATAGTGATCACGAGCTCCTCCGTCCTTAAAAAAACATTTAATAAATAACTACAATTTTTCACAAATAGTTTTGAATTTGATTCAACTTTGTTCCCATCTACTTGGTTCTTTGGCACTGGGTGTGATTCGATTTTGATTACGGTGGAGACATTGACCAGCATCCACCTTCTGTGTTCAACTAACCACCAATAATCTGATGAAACAGATAACAACTTTCTTGCGTGGAGAGGTTGTGACAATCGCTAAGGTATTAACTCCATGGGTCCTGACGCCAGACTGGTCAGTTATGGGTAGTCTGCTTTTAATATATATTTATAGGTAAGTGTTTTTTCCAGGATAATTTGTAACATATTTCAATATGTTAATATTTGTGAGCAAATACTCTGCATCGCTTGAATATTTTTAAGCGGCATAAGGTTTAATTTTATATTTGAATTTAATAAATACAATTTGACATATTATTTTTAATTTTGTACGACCAATCAAATTTGGAAAAATATTAACAAAAAGTCCCGTAAAAAAAATACCGACCCTCATTTTCCATCTCTAATTTATACTCATAATAGGTGTTCGTAGAACAAGGTAAGTACAGAATAACAGGAGCAAGTGATATGAATCCATCCCTCGCGCACACACACTTTATAAAATTGGATTCATTAAATATCGTCTAGATTACGAGGGATTAAAATAAAAAAATCATTTAAAATTAATAATCAAACAAACAAATTGGTTAAATTAAAGCATACAAATTTTGAATCAATTTTTAATTTTTCGGTTAGATTAATTTTAACAATTTATATTGTTATTATTAATAATTAATCAGTCAATTTTTAAAAATTAACTATTTTATATATTAAATTAAATTAATTAATATTTATTTAATTTTAAACTTTTCGATAAATAAGTACCGCCTCTTTTAATTATATTCCAAATTAATCAATTTTATTTAATCCTTAATTAATTTTATAAATATCTAATACATATTAAATAAATTAATTTAATTTTGATCCAATTTTCAAAAGATTTAATTTTTATCTTATTAATTTAATTTTCTGTCCAATTTTTAAAACATTCCTTAAAGCCATGTTTCTTTGAACCTCCTGCACTATTGCGTATTATTATTCTAGCCAATTTCAGTTTTTCTCCAAAAATCCAAAGCCACTCATAACTTGGGATTCGATTTTATGTTCCAATTATAACGTTTCTATTACATCGAGACTTAATAGGATAAGATTAAAATGGAAGATTTGATTCGCATAACTTGGCCATGTGTTGGCAATTATCACCTGCGCACTGTACCGGTCATACACGCTGGGTTTCCCCGTCTTGTCAATACACTATTGTTGATTGGTCGTGGTCAAAATTAAACATCTTCCCTCCCCCACCTCTTGCAAAGTGCAATTACTCCCAAGATAATTTCACGTGGTCCTCATAATTTTTGGTCCACTTGACTTAGTACACCAATCTGGGTTTGATTTAGATTGATAGGCTTAAAAGATTGATCATGATGATTCAACATTTTTTAAAGAGGGTAGCTAGTAATTTTTAGTTTTCTATTAAGCATTAAATAAAATAACTAATTTAAACTAAGTAGTTGATTATATTTATAATATAAGATTATTAAAAAATTTCAAAGATTCAAACCTAATAACTCGTATTTAACGAAATTTTTTACTAAATTGTCGTTGCTGTTATTTATGTATTATATTTTTAGGTAACTTAATGATATCAAAGCCGTTGCGGCCTAACCGAAACTTGCAAATTAAGTGCCAAATGAGCCAAATTAAGTGCCAAATGAGCCCAACCTGATGGATTAAAAACCGGGGTCATATTTAAGATTTGCTAACATCATGCCTTCAGCTCGAATTTTGAGTAATTGATTGAACACATTTTAAAAATAACGAATAACAAAATTAACAAGTGCTAATTTCTCATGTAATTCACAATAGCTAAGAACAGTTATGTACATACAAACTTGCGGAAGGACGCTTAGTCCAGAATATTTTGTTTCTTTTTCTATTTTCTTTTTTTTCCAGACAAACCCGTTTCGATTTATTTTTTTAATTTAATTGCAACTAAAACAACAGAAAATTAAAAAAACAAAAGTACAAGGCATAGAAGAACTGGAATAAAATGCAGATACTGAGGTACTAAGACTCCAGTGCTCTGTAGATAACGACAAAACAAGGCAGAATCGCTCTTGGATTGAATACGTACAACTCCTCGAGATTCGAGTAAACGCCGCCGTATCCGGCTACAGAATCGTAGGAACCAGCTACCAATCCTCCTCCTCCTCCGCCCCCGCCACTATCCTCCTCCTCCAAGGACGGCGCCGCGTCCTCCGCCGCACGCTTCACTCTACCGGCTATCACTCGACACACAATCATCGCCCTCCGCCCCGCCGCACAACCCGCCAACAAGTCGTGTGCCCGCCCGCTACTAGCCGTCGTGCGCACTCCCTTGCTCTCTTTCCCTTGGAACCCGTGTCTGATGATCGTGCACACCCCGCAGGCGGGAATCGACCCGCACAGGCTCGACGCGCCCCGTGCGCCGAGGGAGCACGTGAGGCTCGTGCAGTGGAACCGCAGGAGTTCGTTGCCGTCGGCGGCGCATCTGGGGTTTTTCTTCGTGGTGTTGAGCGCGCGTGTCTTCACTGCGTCTCTGCAGTCCTCGAACCGTTGGATCGTGCGTTGCGTATTGTGGACCTTCAGTATCCGTTCGATCTTGCAAATGGGACTGTCCTTCTTAAGCCAGCTTGATTTGAAGATGATCTCCACTATGTTTCGACCGGAATCCTCCGGGCCCAATTCGGACACTGCTCAGTCATAAAAAAAAAAAAAGGAAAGAAAGAAAAAATCCCGATGCAAGTGAATAAGGTTTTTCGAAATATTATCCATTTATGGAATAATCTACTTCTACTTGTCGGTGGGGTCAGGTAACTTTAACGTTACTGACCGTGACGGTTTGTTTTGATCACAAAAGACCACACCATGGCATGAAGTGAAGTAAATTCTGGTTCTGTTAAGGACAGCTGTGCACCGTACACAAATGGTCCCCTAACGTAGAACCTTAGAAGCGGCTTGGCTTATTATATTTAACCAATTATTTAATTAATTACTGATTTAGAATAAATTATTTTTAATAATGCGTAAAATTGTTAATTTAAAGTGAAAAAAAAAGTAAAAGTAAATGTGATAAAGGCAGGACTCAGGAGAATAATTACCGGCGTGACGAACTTTCTGATGAAGCTCCAAGCTTTCCATCTTTGGGAAGACTTCACCGCAGTGAGAACAGGTGCATATGGTGGTCCTGGGAACTGGATACCTGAATTATTAAAGTACTTCATATATTTTCATTAATTGAGAGGACAAAATTAACGTGAAAAAGAGCAAAGACATACCTGCTTGGGTCGACGATTGTGTGACACTCATAACAACCAGAAAGCTTCCTGAACTGCATGCCTCTAGACGTGTAACTTGTACCACCGTTGGATCTCCTCGTTTCAGCGAGTGACCTAGTTGATGGCAACGACGACCCAGAAACTGGCTTTCGACTGAGTAAACCGGTTTCTTGACCCACGGTGCTACTTTCCGGCGAGTTATCGGCTCTGTGAACAACCCTCGTGTTGCCATGAACGACGTCTCTGAAACTGCATATAGAGCTACAGGAAGAACCCAGCTTCGAGTATCCGGTGGAGGAGTTCTTGGAAGGGTCGTGTACGTTCGACCCTTCGATCTGCTTGCAGGTTATCAGGCTCTTGATTTGGTCCCATGAAGATGGCTGCTTCTGTTTTTCCTCGTGAATCTGCTTTCGTTTGCGTTTAGGCAGTTGCTGCTTCTTCTTCTTCGAGTCCGTTTGTTCTGGTAAGAACGTGAGGATAGCCATTAAAACCAAGAAAGGTGCAACAGAAGATAAAGAAGAAGTAGTAGCAGTAGAGGCTCAGCTCTCTTGTCATAAGCGAGAAAGATATAGAGAGAGAGGGAGAGTTGTGTGAAAATGGTGGGAGAGATCCAAGACGAAGGGTAATAACGAGAGTAAAGAGAGTGAGTAGTGGACCTGTTTTGGTGGGTCTATGCCTTTAGTTTATAAACATTATGCCATCATATTATGTCACTCTAATCTCGGATTAACTAGTACTGGTGTGTTTCTTTTTATAAGCAAAGACCACTTTCGGAGATTTAGACAACTAAACTAATCTTCAGTTCAGTTTGACGGTTGACCGTTTAATGACAGGCTCTGGTTAGCTAAGTCAAGTGAATGGCGACGTTCCCTTGGGAGACGACTCTTCTCTGTAACGCACTGTTGGTGCGAGATGATAAGGTCTCACATATCAGAACATGTTATGTGTTTATGGAGCTTGGACTTCCTTGTTATCGTTACGTGAAAAAGATTTTGATTCCTTTCGGTAAATTTTCAACATTCCCCGTATATATACCTTTACTTCACGTCTCAAGTGCTAATGATATATGTGTTTTATAAATTTAAAAAAAAAATCTTTATAAAAATATTAAATTTGATAATTTTTATAAACTCAATCTTTAAATTCAACTTTAAATATATATATATTTGTGTGTGTGATATATTTCCCCGCAAGAAGAAAGAAAAAATCGCTCAGAAGAGCCATTACAGTATTTGTCTCACCTTCTCCGTCTTTCTGTCTCTCTGGGTTCATATACTGCAACACCCACTATTCTATCATTAGGTAAAGTAATTAATGGCTTGGGGTAAGTAAGTTAACTAAAGATTCCAACTAATAGAATAACAGAGAAATTCTAGGGTTTGGCACATTAAAAAATTGGAAAGTAAGGACGTATGGGTTATTTTAAGCATATGAAAAACTGGGCCCAGAATCCGAACATGAAGCAAGAGTAAATGCACATGAGCCGAAGAGACATTATAAAAAACAAGAAGAAAGAATAGGGAAGAGTCTTGGTGCTGATTTTGAGTCTTTCCATGTCTCCCGCTGTCCATTTGGGTCGACAAGATGAACACATTTTACTCTTCGAGAAATGCCCAAATCAACTAAGCTCCAACCAAATGCTTCCTCTTTCGCTGCTAATTAATTAGCCACTCACCACTTAAAATTGCATCCAATTGTCAAGTTTAACTTGTATATGCACAGTCTATTACGTGACATTAGCGTAATACAAAACACACCCCGCCTAACCGAAGTTAATGAACCAATTCGATTTGATTAGAATTAAAAACAAGCTTAAGTTTTTCTTTTTGAATTTTTCAAACTTTGGGTCGAGGTCGAGCTTAGATTTAGACTGCTTAACTCGATTTAGCTCTAAACATGAAAATTTTAGAGAAAACAACATCGTTTTTAAAATTTTAAATTTTAAAAATAAAATAATAGAGTCGCAAGTAGACTCGAATATTAATTTTTGTACATGTCAAATTTGACCCGATATAATGTCATTCTTAAGTTTAAAATATAAAATTCATTTGATGCTGTCATTGATGTAGTTCAAATGACCTAAAACTTCTTCTTAAAACAAGTTCTAGCTTAACTAAATTTTAAGTTCTGACTTAAGTTGTTTGATCTATCTAATCCGACCTAACCCTGCATGTTCCAATTGTTGCAATTACCGGTTCACGATTATACACATATGTAAAAAAGTGTAGGCTTAGATGCACTAAGAGATGTAGTTATACGGATATGATTATACAATGATATGAAAACTACAAAAGGCAAGCAACAAGAGATTAGAGATGCCATCTTTCAGGGAGTTGTTGGAAGTCAGATATTAGATTCCTCTGCCAACTATTTGCTTAAGTAAATTAGAGAGCGACGGTGTTCCCTTGTCGTCTGCTTCTTATATGACCCGACAACCGACTATGAATAATTGCTACCAAAACCATTTAATCAATTTTGATGTTAGTTGAGATTTCACTTATTGGTATAATATATTTTAAGATAAAAGAAATAAACCTCTTTTGTAGTTTAAAAAATCTCATATAAGCCTCTCAATTTTTAAAATTTTTGACAAATTTCTGTAAATTTTATTATTAAAAAAATCATTTTTTAAAACTTAACAACGTAATATATGTAATAAGAACATCAAAAATAGCCGAGTGTTATTTATATGAAAATTCAATACAACCCTTAAATTTAAATCAAAATAATTAAACTCGACAAAAATAAATAATTTATTGTGATTATTTTTAATTTAATTCATTCGGGTCGAGGTTTAAAATGGAATTGAATTATCATATTATTGATATTTGATTAATTCATTTTTTATGTTCATAATACGTATGTTTATTTAGGGATGCTAATTTTTTAAAATAATTTTTATAAAATTAAAAATATAGAAAAATGTAATATTTTTTAATTGAGTCTATGTTTAAGCTACTCAGGCCTAGGCCAATCTGAGATCCAACTTTTATAAATAAAATGATATTATTTTGTTTAAAATAATTAGATTTCGAGTCAGTATGGACTTGAGCTTGACTCATACTGACTCGAAATTTAATTATTCTAAACAAAACAATATTAGTTTATTTAGAAGAGTTGAGCCTCAAGTAGTTGGGACACCTAACCCATAGGCTAATTTAAGTTTATGAGTTAAAATCTGTCAAGATGTTTGATAAAATTAACTATTTGGTATTAACCATTGATATATAAAATGACTTGTAAAAACATAATTTATAAAAAAATTAGAAGGACATGAATATTATATTTCTTAATATTTGTTGAATATTCTTATATAAATTTAGATTTAGATATTTAATTTTATAAAAATTAAGTTTATAACTTTAATAAACAATAATAATAATAATAATCCAATGTTAAATTCTCTATTAATATGAATGATGCATAGCGCTGCATCATATTAATATTTTTCATATAATATGTATGAAGTTTATTATTTAATAAATTAAAAATATCTATAATTATAGCATAACACGTATGGAATATATAGTAGTTATATATTACAAATATTAATTTGATGCGACTCTTTATGTTCAAAAACTTAATATTATAGTATTTTTAAATGTAAACTAATATTATAAAATTAAATAAAAATTAAAGTTTAATTAACTTATTTATTATATCATTCCACACTTCACGACATAATTATACGATAAAAAACCCAACTTAAAAAATATAGAGTAAAAATAGAGAGAAAGTGGAGAGCAATACTGTCATTAGGCAAGTAACTAATTCTAAAATTCCTTTTGTAGAGCTTTTAGAAATCAACTTTTATTAGAGTTAAATAAGGTAATCAATAAGCTATTTATCAAACACATTAATAACTTTTTAAAATACCCAAAAAGTTAATTTGTAATCAACAAGTTAAAAAATAACCAACAAGTTGATTGCTAAATACGTTATTCGCCTAAACCTGGGGCCTAACGTTATGCTTTATAATTTATCAGCGATACATGGCCTTACTACCACCGAAGTATTTTTAAATTAAATTAAATCTGAGTTAAGTGATTCAAATTTGTTTAAATTACTTTTAAAATTTGTTAATTCAATATAATTTTTTAAATTATTATTATTATGAGAAGTTAAATTAAAATAATATTACATTCGATAGAAAAGTTTGAGATTTAGCTTGATTAATG
>JANIIA010000002.1:1078684-1098498 GCA_027478495.1 Erythroxylum alaternifolium
AAAATATTATTATTAATTATTTAATAAAATTTATTCTATTATATGTGATTTATATTTAAAAATTATTTATTTATATAGAAAAACATGCAAACAATTAAAGAATCATTTTTATATATTTTCTATTTTCATTAATAAAAATTTTATTAAATATTTTATTTTATTGTTAATTATATACAATTTTTATTAATAATATAAAAATATTATTATTCGGATGAGAAGAAATAATATAAAAATATTATTAATTATATACAAGAGATTCAGGGTTAGAAGAAATAGTTGGTATTAAAAAAAATTATTAAGAGTATATTAGGTAGTATGTATTTATTAGTTTATATTCTATCTTAAATCCCCAAATCGGAGACTTCTTATTTTCACTGTTTAGGATGAAATGAAACGTAATATGAAACCTTCCGCTTCTATGTTATTCCGTTCTATTCTATTATAAAGCCCTCAACTAAATAATAAAAGTGTGTTACATTTCATTACTAAACTTCCAACCAAACATACTCTAAAATAATTAGGTAAAACAATTGGGCAAAATTTAATCCGAGTCACTTGGGCTGGTTCAAATAGTGTAAAACCGTAAATATTACATAAGTCACATATTTTCGTGGCGGGGTAAAGGAATTTAAATTTGAAAAGAATGCAAATCAGGAAGACAAGAATTGAGCAGAGTACGTTTCCCGATAGTTATAGAATATTGTTGATGTCACGTATGAAAGTCCTTTTATATTAAAAAAAGAAGCGGTTATATATATATATATATATATGTATGTGCTTCAGATGATGATGGAATTGAAAATTTTTAAATGCATGATAAGTGTTTTTTTAATTGAAGCGGATATATATAATGGTTGCTGATTGAAGCGGGAGTTTCTATTGAATGAGACTTATACGGTAGCGGTACTTTACACACAAAGCTCCTTTCAAATTCAATTCAATTCTGGACTCTTCTCTTCACCTGGTGAACTCTGGCGGAGATCTCAGTTGTACTCGTACACCTCATCCCTCGGAAGTTAAGTTGCGGTTACTTCACTCTCGTTCTGATCCGAATCGAAACCGATCTTCTCCTTCCTTGATTTGCTCTTGCGGGACGGGGAACATGAATTCCTATCGTTCTGTTGCTGTATGTAATGGCGATCACTGCTCGTCTATTGACAGTCTCTCTGGCTCTCAATTTGCAGCAGACCGAAGGCATCCTGTTTCCGGTGGACTCGCGGTTGGTTTCTTTTGCTTGTCTTAGTTGATCTTCGGCTTCGTTATGTGATATTGTTTCTTTCAATTTTGATTGCTCGGTTTCTGTGTGTATCGTGTAGTGCTGCTTTCTGTTTATGGATTTCCCGCGCAAATTTAGCGACTAACTTGATTTTTGATAGCCAGTTTCTCCTTTTGATCACTATATTTAGATGACTGCACGCTTCTTCTTCTTCTTCTTCTTTCTCTCTTTGTATCAATCTTATAAGTCTCCCTGTTCTTTAATTACACGCGTAAATATCTCTTGCTGTTGCGTTTTCCAAAATTAGTGTATTGTGATGACCGGGATTTCTCCTTTTGATTTCGGATTCTTTGATTGGTAATTTGAGATGGTTATACGTACTAGATTTTAGCTATTTCATGTCATTTTGTATTTCTCTCAGCTTCTTGGTTTGCCAGCATAAATATCGTATTCTCTTGCTTTATTCAAATTATGTGCATCGTTAGGATTTAACTTTTGTCAGTACCTTAAAGGCTCTGATACGTTTTTCTGCTGGCTTGACGTTTCATAGGTTTATCTGCTCTTCATTGGTTGAAATAACTGGTTATATGTAGCTGAGCTGGATTTTAGAGATTGATTATGTTGGCTTCAGTATGGGCTTGGCGTTAAAAGTATTTAAGATGTTAAATAAAGAAATGGAGCAAAATTTAGGATGTTAGTTCTAATAAATATGAGTAAATGCAGTGAGATTGCATTAAATTCATGTGATTAAATCGTGAGGCGTCTCCAGTTGCTAACCTTAGAAGAAGTTGTGGGAAGGGAGGATATGAAGGTTACTATAATTCAAGTCTTTTGCCACGGTAATGAATGCTCTATAAGTTCCATAAGATGCAAAGACTATTGATTTGCTTGTTTGATATATTCATGGTTCGCGCATGCCGTAACTGATTGTCAGAGTTTGATTGATGATTTCTTCAACTTCAACATTCTTAACGGAAACTGTTCCGATGTTTGCAGTTCAAGATCAAAAATGACGAAATAACTTGTGACGTTCGTGGCAATAAAGAGACACCTGTTTCTGTTAGTATGATGGTAGTTGCTGATCGTATCCCTAATCCTGAGTCTTGTCCAAGGCTAAGGCATAAGAAGAAACCAAAGCTTGGAGAAAATGGGAAGTCACAGGCTCAAAGATCAAATACTGGTAAAATCTTTTCATACCATTACGTGACACACTAAAAACATATTATAAACTGAACCTCTTAGTAGCATCCAGAGTTTATTATCGAGTGTTTTCTTCAGTTTCAAGGTCTGTTGATGGTCTGAATTCCGGCGGTGGCTGCAGATACGATAGTTCTTTAAGTAAGATTATAGTAAATAGTTTCTACCAAGTTACCTTTTTGACTCTTGTAAGATCCTAAAGATTAAAGGGAATAATTTGCCTATGACAGGCTTCTTAACCCAGAAATTTGTCGAGTTGCTTCAGGAGGAAAAAGATGGGACCCTTGATCTGAATGAAGCTACAGAACTGTTGGAGGTAACTTAAAAATTAATTGCATATGCAGTAGTTAACATTATATGTTGGCTTCCGGAATGACAGTCTAAGCTTGAACTTTTTGGCTATCGGATATCAGGTTCAAAAGAGGAGGATATATGACATTACAAATGTTCTAGAAGGGATTGGACTGATTGAGAAAACTTCTAAAAATCACATAAGGTGGAGTCTTAACCTTTTCTTGGATACTATCTGTCGTTTTGGTGCATTGGTAATTAACCAAACTGGTCTTATAGGGAACTTGGTGATTGGGGGCCGAACAAGTGCGATAATCGTGTTATTGGATTGAAGGTACTAATATGTCCATTTTTATTTTTGAAGTTGCATCGCATTGAATGTGTTACCAACTGAAATTAAATTAAGATGGTTGGAGACCATTATGTCATAACATATATGGTATATAATGGAAACTTTTTTTAAATTAAAATTAATTCTGTTATTATTGGGTGATTATCAGTGCATTGAAAATTTTATTTTATAAAAATATTTTTAATATTTATGATATTAATGATTATTGATAGAATGAAACTTTTTTTCTTTCTAAATTTGTTTTCACTTTTGAAATATAATCATTAAGGATGAAGTACAAAGATTGTACAGTGAAGAACGCAAGCTCGATGAAGCTATAAGGTTGGTTCTCTAGGTTAAAGTGATGACAATATTTCGTTCATTATTGATGTGTGTGGTAGCTTTTGGCCTTTGACCTTTCTTGTTTCCCTCAGAGAAAAGGAGGAGCTTTTGAAGGCGACTCGTGCAGATGATCATAATAGAAAGTAAATGCTACAATGCTCCCTCTATTTATATGGTTTTTGATTTAATTCAAACTTTTTGACTTACTTATCTAGCCCGTGTTTTCAGGTACCTCTTTCTCACGAGACAGGATATTCTCAGCCTTCCCTCCTTGCAGGTATGACTCATGGGCATTTCCTTTACATCATTTTCTTTCTTGTCAACTCCAAAGCTCACGGACTATTTTCACTTTTGCTTTTCACTTCCGAAGACTTCAACTCTTGTCGCAATAAAGTGTCCTTTTGGTTGTTACCTTCAAGTTCCTGACCCTTATGAGGTATGTACTGTTGACTGAAGGAGCTTCAGAACGTTATATATCTTATTGGTATGCGATTTAATGGCTGTTCACATGAGCAGGATTCATCTTTTTTGGCGAACAGCTTACATGAGCAGGATTCTGCTCCAGCTCGATACAGAATGATTATCAGAAGCTCTGTAGGAGGACCAATCGATTTGCATCTGCTGAGGTAAAGTGTTCTTCTTATGCTTCGAATATGGAAAAAGTTGAATGATGATTTTTTGGTGGATATTAATTGTCATTTTTATTATAAATTATATAGTAAAATATATTATTTTTATAAAATAAAAAATTATTTATTTAATAAAAATGATTATTAATTTCTATCTTAATTCTTAAACGATCACCGACAATTTGTTTATTTTTTAAAAATGTTTATATAAAAATGAAATAAAATATAAATAGCTGTTTGAAATAAAATCTAAATTAAAAAATCAAATATGAATTAATCAAAAATAAAATTTCATTTTACATACCATTTAGTTCTTTTAAGTATACGGAGTTGCAGTTTTTTTTTAGTACTTTTGATGTTTTTACACGACACACTACCGTAATGTGAACAAACTTTGTTGTTCTGTAATATGATTACGCTTACGTGTTCTATTTTACGCTCGAAACAGTTCTGAATCATCGAGGTCCCTTCATCCTGAGGATTGTGGGCTGCAGAAAATTGTTCCTCCAGACCATAGTGTAAGCGTGATTAGACATGTTAGACTGTCTAGTTTTTTTCCCTTTCACAATATGGTGAAAAACTGAGGAAATTTGCTTCCAATTTAATTGCAGTTTGATGCTGATTATTGGTTTCTGTCAGATCCGGAAGTCAAAACTTCAGACGTGTGGGGGTAGTCAGCTGTCACTTCTAAGTTAGTATTATTAGTTACGGGGTGATTGGAGATTTGGAGTACCCTCGAAGAATAGCAAAACAAAAAGAGCATAGAGCTTAGCTAAAAGCAGACTAGGTAAGATTTGATGGATGTTCCTTTCTAAAAGTTAGTATCATTCTTTTCTGAAAAAAGAAAAATCAAATTTGGGCTTTAGTTGTGGATATAGAAAGAAACCGTAGCGCAGGTAGAGAATTTCTATTTAATAGGGGTTAACGATAGCAAAATTAGAAATGACCATTCTCTGCTTTTGAGGCTGCGTTATAAGGGAATTTGGTCTTCAGAGCTTGCAAAAGTGCAGGTACGCGACCAATTTCAAATATTCAATTGTAAATCCATTTCAGGTTTTGTGAGGTTCTTTGTGGAAAAGAAAGTAGATAATTTGACCATATCCCGGTTAAATACAAATTGCTTGATGATAAAATCATGCTCCAGAACACTACCCTATTCACTGTATGATGGTTTTGTTAAATGTTCGCTAATGAATCGTAAAATTAATTAATTAATTCAAAATTTATTAAATAATAAAAGGAATTTTATTTTAAATTTGAAGTTTTTCTAAAATAAAATTTGTTCAAAGATTAAAAATTATTCTTAATGTATGAAAGTGTTTATTAATCACAAGTCTCTAGAATTTACTTTAAAATAAAAATAAAATAATTTAAATTCATTGATTTATAATTTTCATTACTACGATTCTTAGTTTTTTTTTATAATGTTGATTTCTTCTTTTAAGAAAACAAATGCATATTTAATCAAATAACATCAAAAAGGTAATTTTTTATAAAGTAATTGATTTTATTAAATTAATTTTAATTGATTAAGTAATTAATTATATTTAACTTTATTATAAAATTAATCTTAATAAAATACTAATCAAAATTAGATATAGTTATATACTACGGTAAAAAAAACAAGTCATTTTTGTTCTTTTGTGAATTTTTAATTATTTGTTACAACATAAAATTATCGGTTAAATTAGTATCAAATTTTTACGACACCTTGTATGTAGAGATAATTTTTGTTTATTGGATTAAAAACTATAATATATTTAAATTAATTAATTAATTCAGTGACTTATTTTATTAATGAATAAAAAATAGGAAGTTATCATAAATTAAAATTTTCTAAATTATATTTCAAAATTTTTACAATTAGAGTTCTTTCAAAATAAAAGAATTTAAAATTCTTAAATTTTGAAAATATATGAAATAATATTTAATTTAACTGTATATATACAATGAAATAATTTACTTCATTGATTTACTATTTTCATTTAGAAAATTTTAAGATATAATTAAATAAGGAAATAAATATGCTTTACTTTTAAAAAAGGAAAACATTATAAATCGATAAATAAGTACTAGGGACTTGGTTGTTTTATAATTTTGATTTCTTCTTTTAAGAAAACAAAAATGTATTTAATCAAATAACATCAATAAGTTTTCTTACTAATAATAATACAATAATTAGAAATTGAAAACAAATTTATTTATTTATTTATTAATAAAGTTATTGATTTTAAAATAAAGCACTATATAGTAACAAACAATGACTTGATTTTTAATATATTAACTAATTAATTATATTTGTTTATTATGAAATAATAATTTATTTTTTATGATGTTTTGTTTTTAGAGATAATTTTTATATATCGGGCTCAATATTAACAGATATTTAACAGATAATGTACATTATTAACTAATTAAATAAAAATCATTACAAATAATTTCAATGGTACTCTTTAGTTAATTAAAAGAAATAGTACTCTTTCTGTTAAAAAAACCAAAACAAACCACTGTTTATAAATCTTATGAATTATGAGTTAAAAATAAAAATTAAATGAGAAAATCAATTAAACATGTCTCGTCTTTAATTTCTTTTCTTTAGAAAAAAGGCTAGAACTAAAATAGAAAAAGAATCACAATCCAAACAATCTCAGAATCGGATGTTGAGAGTAGCACTAAACGGCCCCTTAACGTTAGCTTTCTAAAGTGAAGGCTTTTTTAAGATTTGACGTATGTTTTACGCAATTGTCACCTTTAGTAAACGCAACTTTTCAATGATTTACAAAGAAAACGTTAAGTGCCACTTCGATTGGATGATCAGTAATAACATTCAGTGAAACGTGTGCATCTAACACTTATAAATGTCAGTTGTTAAGATGAAGTAAGCACCTAATTGATTTCAAGGAAAGCAAAAGCACCTTTTTAAACAACGCTTTTGTCGTCAGGCTTAACGCTTTCAACAAACCTAATCTTTGTTCAGGACCTTTTATCTGCCCCCCACCGAGTCCTGTTAAAAAGCAACAAATGAAATGACAAAAAACACAATAAGATGACAAATTTACATCAACGTAACACAGAGATCCGCTTCTAATCACCATTTCACCTACCCATTAACAGCTAGTTCCATAAACAAAAATCAGTAATGAGCTAAGAAGCACTCTTTTGGCTCCCTCCGGAACGAGTTTTCTTCAATCCGGCGCGTGTAAGCCGAACATTTTCTTCCGTTAGAAATGGCTTTGTTGGGGGATTTACATTTTCATTTAATGAAGATGAAGGAGCTGCTGCAAGTGCTGGTGCTTCAATCTTCCTTTCTTCGGTTTCATTAGGCGTTGACTGGGTTGAAGTTTCGGCCGAAGCACTTCCTTTGGGGGCACTAGAAGCTACAAGGGGAGGTGCCGCCGTTTCAGATACATTTGAAGGACCTGCCTCTTCTACTTGCATATGATGCTGGCTCGAAGACGAGCTAGAAGCAGAAGATGAAGGTTCTTCGGCCTCAGGTGGAGCTGACGCTGGTTGGCGGTTCAATGCAACAGAATTTTGGCGTTTGGGAGTGGGTGGAGCTTGGCGAACCCTAGTACCTTGCTGTTGGGGCTGTGATACTTCCAATAGTTAATCGATATAATTTGATTGATGATAAAAGATGTAACATAAGCAAAGACCTTAACATTAACCAACATGCACTTTCATTTTTGAAAATGCATACGCAACTGATAAATCATCCATGAAAAAAATGTTGTCAATTTTCAAAAACTTTTTTGAAGCTTTTAATCAAAACAACAAACTTTGGACACTTAACCAATCAGATCATCAAACCAACAAGCAAACAGGCAATCTCATGAATAATCGAAACAATAGGGAAAACACAATTGCAAAAAATATTGAGTTGAAATATTCCTACCTGAGCAGGGCGTGGGCTAGGAGTTGACTGTGCAGCAACATACTGCAGAACGTCAAAAATTCTCGTCTGACCATAGCTCGCAGCCCTCTGCCAGTATAAAACCACCATATCTCCAGCTCTCGTCCTCAGTTCCAACAGGTTGCGGTCAATTTCATTCTCGTGCTTTGAAACATATGGTCTGAAGAAGGAATCGTACACATAGGTAGTTCCCTGACGTAAGAAAAGTTACAGAATCAGTTACCGCAGATATCAGCATCAAATCCAATGAAAATTCATTGCGAATGAACACATACCCTAGTTTTAGGATACCACAAGTATATGAAAAATGCCAACTTCGCTTCACTGTACATTGGAACCCTGCAAGAAAACAACAAAGGAAACAGGATGAGAACGTCCATTTCATAATTTTACTACAAAATTAGAACCCTCTATTTAACTAAGATCACATACCATGAAATAAAAGCATCTCCAATTCTCTCACAAACTGTCAAAACAGCAACCAAAATCCTACAAACCAAAGAAGATAAAACAGGTTAACACCCGATACTATATCCAGTACAAAATATTAAAAAAAATGACAACATGCAGTTTACCAATACTGGCACCAAAAACGAAGTTGTTCAATTTCTGGTTTATTCTTTTCGACGGTTTTATAGCACTCGTAAGCTGGATAAGCATAGCCAAAAACCATCCTGCATGAGACAATTAAGATGGATTTACCTCTGAAAACATAATCTCAATAATTCAGAGGAGAAAAGAATTAGATCTTTAACATACACAAGTCCTCTTGTAAGAAATGATCCAATCATTTTGTATATCTGAAGCATCAAAATCAAAAGGAAAATGATGTTAAATTTCAATTACTGGTAAAATATAATACCTGACATTCTCAATTCTAGCAAAATTGAAGCAAATTTTGCTAAGCAAAAGCATAGTTACAACTATGTCCCCTCAAAATTGATTCACTGATCACTCAGAAATTCATAATATGTTCATCTTAACAAAACTAAGAGAATGAATAGGTTATGTTTTCTTTTTTTTTTCTTTTTTGGTCCTTGAAACAAATTAGGAAGTGCAATTTAGCTTTGTTAGATGGCTCATAAAGGCCAAATTGAGATCAGCTTCCCATTTACGATCCCTTGCAATATTTGTTTGAGATAAGTTCACCATTAGTATTTCATCTGACATAAAGAAGTAAGGAAGAAACAAAGAGGAGGAAAACTAAAAATCAGAAAGAAAATCAAACCTATTTCACTTTCATCAATTTCTTAAAAAGAGTACCTGAAAATTTGAAACAAAAATTTCTCACATAAGAACCGTTCAAGAATTTTTTGAAGTTTCTTTCCAGCTCCAAACACCAGGTCAAAATTTCCCTCACAGAAAATCACAACAAAACACTAAATAAAGAATAGAAGAGAAGGATCTGCAAACATAAACTCATCCTAAACCGTAAACTCACTACTATCCTACGTACCACAAATAACTGAAGAAACACTAGCAATACTAAACAACAACCAAAGAAGAAAAATCCGGTTCAAAAGCATTCAGAAGTGCGGAATACATTTCATCTCATCTATGATAATGCGGTAGTTATAAAATCTCAAGTCACTGGGACAAAACTAAGGAAATCCGTACTTATTTCCCGGTTTAGTTTTGAAACAAATCAGTAAGTCATGATAGTTGATCCAGCTTTGTCAAGGTCAAATCGAGCTCAGTTTTCCTTTAAATCGCTCATTGTACTATTTCTTTAACATGACTCCATCATTGATGGTCTCCATTTAGTTAGAAACAAAATCCATGAATCTTCACTTGATACAGAGAAATAATGAAGAAACAGGGAGTATAAAAATTGAAAATCATGAAGAAAATCAAATCAATTCGAAGAACACCTGCAAATAGAACAAAAAGTTCTCAAACAAGAAAAAAAAACATTCTAGAGTTTTCGCTCCGGCTTCAAAAACTAGGTAAAACTTCATCCGAAAAAACAAAACCGTTACAAAACGGAAAATGAAGAACAGAAGAGAAGGATCCACCAAAAAAACACTCATCTTCTAGAACAATCTCGCGTACTACCGAACTTAAATAACCATAGGCAACTCCAAACACTAGCAACATTAAACACAATATCTGAAAATGAAATTCGATTCAACAGAACACCGAGCCTCGAAATAACATACAGCGAAGATCATTCTAGAAAAAAAATTAGAAGATCACCGAAACTTTAGAGAGCAATACCAAGTGAAGCTATTAAAATGGAAGATAATATCGGTACCTATAGATGTTATTAATGTAAGGTACTGATAATGAATGAGAACAAAACACGATATGCACGGCAACAGAAGAAAAAGCCGATATATCAAGAAATAGTTGAGGAGTTCAGAGAGATCTCAGGCGTACAGTATAATCGGCGCCGCCAAGTAGCAGCGGCGAATTAGAGACTGAGGGAGGAAACGGAAATTAGAGTGTGCGAGAGAGAGAGAGAGAGCTGGGCAGTCTTTTGTGTCGTTTTTTCAAATTTGCGCTTTATCTTTGGTTTTAAGAGTTGCTTAATGTACGGAGAATATCTTACGTGTGTTCCACAGCACAAGAATGGTATGATCTCATGGCTTTATCACCGTAGATATGATAACACAGAGCTCGCGTGGTCTACAACATCAGACATCTCGACAAGTGTAAATTATTTCTGCCGTAAGCTACCATTTCTTCGTATAAGATTCAAAATACTTAATATTATATTACATCTGAGACGGAAAAACTTATCACCAGTGAGTACTATTGAATTTACCTTTAGACCCTTTTACAGAGGGCGTAACTGCTACGTGTTCCCATTTTGGCTATTTACTGTATTGTCCAAAAGGGGCATGACAGACGCGTGACGTTAGTGCTGCCGATGTGTATGTTGGATGGCTGATTCTGAGGTAGAGTATCTACTATCTAATCGTTAAATGGATAACGAGAAAAGTCGTAAAGAATTTATTATTAAGAAAATAAAATAACAAACCATTTTCAAAATAATAAATAGTTATTTGTGGGGTCCTGAGGAACAAAAAAATAACGTTACCGTTGCTTAAATAAGATATTAACACTTTAATTAATTTGGCTCCACCGGCGATTATACAAATTTCCTTTTTAACGGATAGTAAATCAATCGGAAGATTTATATTTTAATTCTGTTATTTAAGATAAAGTTTGTTATTATTGCTTAAATCACAATCTCTTTATTTCATGTGAGCCATCTGGCAACAATCACTTTACTAATTAAAGGTAAAATTGCTTATTATTGAATCTCCTTAATCCATGTATATTAATAAAATTTTATTGAATGTTATTCTTTTCGACGTAGTTAATCAAAATAGATAAGATCGATTTCCTTTACAACAATTATAATTGCTCAAATCTTAATTCAACCAAAATTAAATATCTAATCTTAATTTTAAATTTATTGAATTAAATTTAACTTATTAACTTTAGATTTAACATATTATAATTGATTAGATTAAAAGGAACTAAGAGCCCAGCTAAATTATTATTCTAAGTGTTACTTTCTTTTTAATTTAATAGATTATTGAGTTACCTAAATTTTCTTTTTAGGAGATAATAAATCAGGTTAAAACTTTTAATAATGTTATTTAAGATACACTTTGTAATTATTGCATTAATCCTTATCTTTTTATTTTTATTTATTAAAAGACCTAACTCACTCTCAAGAGTTAGCTTCAAAGGGGAGGTTTGTGCACTATTATTATAAATGACTGAATGCATTCATACTTTTCTGATGAGCAATTCTTGACACACCTCCCTCAACCTAAAACAGGGTTGAACATCTGTTGGGCATATTGAGCAAAGGGATATAACGGAACACCTTCCCAAACTATCAAGACAAACAAGCTCTAATATCATGTTGAAAGTCCTGACCCACTCTCAAAAGATAACTTAAAATGGGAGATTTGCATACTATTATAAGTAGCTGAATACACTCATACTTATCCGATGTGAAATTCTTGACATTCCACTATTTTAAGTGTTGGTAATACGTTTATAATCTCAATTTTAAAGATCTTTATTTTAAATTTAAGTATGAATTAGATGGAGGACAAATATATAAATTTTTATATTAAATTTATACGATTATTTAGATTCTAATTTTACCATAATTGAATATCGTATTTTGATTTTAAATTTATAAAACTAAATTTATTTCATTAACTTTTGATCAAACATATTAAAATGAAATATATTTAAAATGCTTTCTTTTTTATTTAATAAATCATTAAGTTACACAAGTGACAAAATGCCTTTATGCATTTAATAAAGCTTAGTTGGCGATGTAGATAAGATTCGGTCTATAAGATTAACATGGTTTAATTAATGCCTAAACGTGAATTAAGATACGTGGAATAGAACATTCTTTGTATTTAAATAGGGTATGTTATCGCATCATTGATCAAAGGTTGATTAAACATGTGCGATGTTCATTTTCTTATTTTATGATTGCTTGTGATCCACTAAGGATAATGCCCTTGAGGACTAATCAATGCATGGAATCACGACATTTAGCATCAACTTTGAACATTTATTAAAGAAATATAAACCTTTTTATTTTTCATAATTGGAGTCACATTCATGTTCCATGACTTTTGGTACAACCACCCATCAAATTATGACTTTAGTGGTTATGATTGAACTTAAAATCTTCAAAATTACGTTATATTCATAAACATAAATAGCAATATAAACTTTATTTGATAATGTATATTTTGTATTAAATAACTGTTAAATATATATTAACTTATAAATTATGCATTATGAGTAACTAATTTAATAAAAGTACGATTCATCGCATTAATTTTAAGAGTGTAAAGCTTATTAATAAACTAAATAAATAAATGATAAAATATACGAAATAATTTGTGAATTATGTAATTAAATTTTAATATTTTATTTGTCAAATTATTAATTTAAACATATAAATAAAATATAAAAAGGGCAACACTTACCCTTTGACTAAATAAATACATAAAATTGTGAATACGTATAATAATTTGTAAATTATATAATTTAAATTTAAATATTTTATTTGATGAATTAATAATTTAAAATATAAATAAAATATGCAAAACGAACAAAACTTATTAATCCTACCGTCTGACCACTTGAGGCCAGTAAAGTACAATTTCGGTTATAAAATCCTTAAAAAAGACACAATCAACTAAAGCATAAGTCTAAACAGAACTAAGAATTCGAAAGTAACATATCCAAATGCTCAATGCAGCTTTAGAAGAACATGTATGGTAAAGATAAATATTCGAGAGTCCTAATCAGGTCAAAGTTCATGTGCTTGAATTAGAATTGGCCAACCAAAGTTGAGATTCAATACATATAGTAATGCCCATTTCAGTTACTATGCTGTACAAAGACTTGCGAAAGTCATTTCTACGTAGTTCCTTCTTCAGGACATATCGGTGTCCTTGTGTCAACTTCAAGCAAAGCAAAAAAGGGTCGAACCCCAGAAAGGAAAAGGGTCCACAAAAAGCCTAAGGGAAAAGCATGTGAGGGGTTGGCTTAGGCTCCTCCCTTAGCCTTGGATTCTACGTTTTTGTGTTTGAAGAAGAAGAAGAAGAACTGTAGTAATAACCCGCATTCATTTCAAAGGACAAAACTGTGTCCAATTCCATAGGGGCATTGAGACCCAAATTCAACATCATTGTCATTCCTCTCATGTGCCCTCTAATTATGGCTGTTTGGTGGTATGTCATTTTCAAACTTTGTTCATCTTTACTTCAGTCCCTCACTTACTCCCCCTCCCCCACAAAAACGGTGTTTTCTAGTAGCAAGCTTATTATATTGCTTTGGGTAACTAATGTTCGACATTCAGCGCCACCTACGTTGTTGACTTTCTCCACTGTTCGTGGGAGCAATTGAATTATTTTGTTCAGAGACGTAACGGTCTGGAATGTGGCTCGGTCACATCCCATCTTTCCTATGGTTTGAACTTCATTTAATGTCTAATTAGGTGTGGAATATTTGGTTTTCAAACCTAATTCAAGTAGTATGAAGTTTTATCGAGTTTATTCAGCCCCAATTAGGGATCGCAGTGAGTTTTTAGCCTGATTAATATCTGCACTACCCGGCCCAAAAAAATAGACATTGAGGCTAAAAAATAGATTTTAAATGGATGCTAAAAAATGGATGTGAATATTTAAAACATAGATTTTAAATGGATGCTAAAAAATGGATGTGAATATAGATTTAGATATGAGTCTAGTGATAACTCGAACCAATAGATACCCGTTTTTTAACTCTATTTTTATGTTTTTTTGAATATTTATGATTAAATATAATAAAATAATAATATTTTTTGAGAAGAAACAACTTTAAAATTTTCACTTTACTAGTCAGTCCTCATCTTTTTCATCATATTTTATTTTCTTATAAGATGATAATAATACAAATGATATGAAGATGGAGTTTTGAATGTTGTGGAGCTCACGCAAAGTCAATTTGAAGCTTTGCATATTTCAGTCTTTGTTCTAGTTCTTCATTGTGAAAAATATATGTTGTCTTTGTACTAAATATTATGATTTTTATTATTCTAATTTTATGATTTTTTAAGACATACAAATCAAAATCTTGACTTATTATTATTAAACTAATTTTGATTTAGAGAGTTCGCAAAAATATGCTCTTTATATTTTCTATTTAGAAGTTATATTTTTATGTGCTATACAACCCAATGGATATCCAAAAACCCGAACAATCCAATAGATTTGGACATGGGTAGTAAATTGTAAAAACCGATGGATATAGATATGAATATGGATTGAGTTATAAAAAATGGATATGGATATGGGTAGAGTAATACCCAAACTGAACCCTACCTATTGTCATCCCTAATGATGAGTAAAGTTTTACCTCCACCTAGGAATGTATATCTGAGATGTGTAAGCAAAGGTTTAAGCTCTAAAAATGGTAGTTTCTATAACATCCCGTTATCCCATGTTAAGGGTTAGGACCCTAGAATACGGGGCATGAGAGATTGCTGAGAAGTTAGAAAGTGCTTTTCATGCTCCTGCATAATATGACATACACACATACGCGAATATCAATTTTTGCACACAGTAAATTAATCGTACATGCATTCATTGTCATTTTTCTGGGTATAATTGATTTATAAATGTGAATTTTATTATAAATTGTGGCTTATTTGTCTTGAAAATTGAATGGCATGTAATAAAATCGATTTAGGATTTTTGGTGAAATTTGGGAAATTATTGGAAATTTTGGGTATTTTTGGACTAGGAAAAATACCAAGTGACAGGATAAGTAATAAATGGAAGTAGAATTAAGAGTCAGTTGGTAGTGGAAAATTTTCTTAAATGATATTTGGATTTAATGACATATGCCATTGAAATTTGGAGACAATTAGGGTAGAAATTGGAGTTGATTGGACTAGTTAATGAAAGAACCTAATTCAAACCAATAGAAATTGGACATGTGGCAAGTAACATGTGTCACTTTCCATAGCATGTCTTTAACCAACGATTCTTTTTAACTTTGAAAGACCATTAAATGGTTTTGTATCTTGCTTTTTCCCCCCTCTTTGTAATCTTTAGCATCTTCTTCTTGCTTCTTTGTTTTTCATGATTTTACTTCACCCACTATCATCAACGTTGAAGCTCACTTTCAGCCTTCATTTGCTACCATCATCTTGCTCTCTCCTTCATTTCTCATTAAAGAACCAACCCTACCACCCTTGCATGTTGATGTTCGTGTGATGCATGGAAAGCTAGGGTTTATGTTATTTTAAAGGATTTGGAGCTAAATCAAGTAAGTTGCATGTTGATCTTTATGAGTTAGTGTAAATGGGACATTTCTGCTGATAAATAGAGATTGATTGGTGTTAAATGTATGTGTATCATGAATGAATAAATGGACATAATCATATATTGTTTTTTTATATTTAATGAGTGATAAATTATGAGTTGTGTTAAATGAGGTTTTGATGAGAGTGGATAGTTGATAAATGAAGAGATGTTTATATCCTCTTATTGTGTTAATGATGAGTGCAACAAATTGAGAGATAAGTTCATACGTATGTGTTCTTAATTTGTGGTTATGAAAGCTATGAATTATAGTTTATTTGTAAGGAATAGATAGAGAATTTGAAGCTATAAGAAAGGTGTTGGAGTCATACCCTTGAAATGAGAATTTGTTATAATAATGAAAGATGATGAAAGAATATATGGAAATGTTTTATTTTATTGTGTTATGATCTATCATAAGTTTTAAAATGTGGTTAGATGTCATTGAGCTAAAATGGATGTATAAATGAAGAGGTTAGAATTAGACATGATGCTTTTGATAGGGGATTGTTTGATTCCTATAAGTGAGATGTTATAAGAAAATGATAGGATTGCATGAATGATGAAAGATTAGTTGTAATTGATAAACCAAATGACTTGAAGTTTAAGTTTTTGAATGTAACCAATTTGGCATGTGGATTAGTAGGTAATGACGTTGTAAGAAAGGTGATGAATTCTGGAAATTTTAGGGTGAATTGGTGTTTAAATGTATGTAGGATTCGGATGAAGGAGGGAAAAATTTACAGTGCATGATCATGGACCTCACCCCGCGATTGTAACCCAATAGAAAAAGTTTCTAGCATGATCGTGACTCTTCCCCATGATTGTGGCTGGGACAGAAAATGTAGCACCCCCTTACCTCAGGGTACACACCGGGATGCCCAGAGGTCATTCCGGTACATCTCCTACGATAAGGGTGAGCTACGTTCGATCGCTACATTCACTTCACAAGAGATCATATCATTACTTACTTATAAAGCATTATAAGAAAATCACAATATATTTTAAAACCAACTTTTCCTCGTTTTATTTCACAAAACTGAAAGTCTACATTGTATCTTTCAACACTTACTATATGTACATCATCAAAACCTAGCACAAAAGTACTACATGAAAGAGCAAAATATACAAAGTCTATCTATTCTGTCCAAAAAATCTCAGTTGACCGACCTTTGAGCCATGATTTCTCTTGCCAAATCACAATCTACACAACTGATAGAGCCTCTCGGTAGATAGAGTTATCTCTCGGTCCTGAAAAGATAACTTTGCAATTTTGGTGAGTTTTGCGAACTCAATAAGGTAACCATCATCGATGGTACACTCAATTCATGCAACACAACAGTTCACATAACACATATTTCACAAAATTGTACTTTATATCAGTATCACATTTTCACTTAAGCATAAGCAATTTTGCATTTCAATCAATCAAACATACTTAAATAGATGCATATGAAATGCTAATGAGACTCTTTTCTAATTATTACGTTGTTGTGACCAAGTGCTTGAACTGTCCCGTATCTATTTTGGATATCGGGATCATTGATAACGGTCCCTTATCTGATGAAGATATATGGCTCATTTTACATAGTGAGCCTTAGGCTCTTAATCACTTTCTAAGCTTGAGGCTCCTTTTCACATTTTGAGCTTTAAGCTCTGATCAGTGGCTACTCTAGTCACAACTATCATTATCTAATTGTACATTCATGTATGGAATGCATCTATCACAATAAATCATATTATGAAGCACATAGTTCTGCACATTCACATACAAGCAGCACTTCTATATCTTAATCCAATATCACAGTCATCGGACCTTCATTGTCTGGAATCAACAATCAAGCCACATTCATTCAATCATTTCAAAACAGAATTTAAACAAACAAGTAATTAAGTGAGTCTGTCTAGGTTACTCACCGTTTCCTCCAGAAGCTATTGCCTCAAAATCCCAGCAACGTCTGAAGGATGGTGCTTAATTCGTTCCTCTATATTATGCAAAACATACATATATATCACAACATGCATAAGTATAATTTTTTTCAATAATACCCATGTAGGAAATAAATTATGCACAATGCATGTTCATAACAATCTTGGGAGTATCCTTCCATCAGTTTCTTCACAAAAATCTCTCATATCAAAACTCATATAAGTATAATTCATACTTAGATTTATGCCTCACTAAAATCATTAAAATCACAATTCATTTCCCATAGGCTTACTTTCATATTTTTCCACGACACTCTTTCAGGTCCACCGTTCACGTTAAATCAGAGAGTGCAATTGATATAATTTGGCTATACCATCTTCTAGGAAAGTGTTCCTCAATCATACAGAACATATCTTCGGACAATTGGCATAACTCTCTCCACAGAGGTCGGCTTAAGATAATCTTAGGATGATTTCAAAGAGGATTTTGCACTATAAGAAAATCACTTAATAGCTACGGAAATATTCTGACGAAAACCATTTTGTTGCTATTTACCGATGGAACACGATATTCTGTCAGAAAAAATAGTGTATTTAGCGACGAAAAATATATCCGTCGATAAAAGTGGAGGGAAGAATTTTGCGCAAAATCTTTGACGGCATATAGCGATGCCAAAACTTACGGCGTCAGAAAAAAATATGGGAACCGTTCCCGCAATTTAATTGCTTCGGACGCCTACCGACGGACAAGTTACTGTCGGTATATACCGACAGAACAAAAATGCAGGAATTACTCTCGTGATTAGTTTGGTTCGCCGATTTGCCAACGGTTAACATACTATCGGTAAATAGCTTTCATTTACCGATGGAAGTCATATTTTGTCACAATATTTGGTTTAAATACTGACGGATAAAGCCTTTCGTCGGTAAATTATTAACAAACGTCATCGTTTCGATGAAGACGAGACGATAAGCATTAATCATCGACGGAATCAAGTTTTCGTCGGTAACTGTCAGCATCTTGGGTCGACGATTCGTTGAGATAACCCTATATTACCGACGAAATTGGTGTGTCCGTTAGTAATTGTCAGCATGGAAACTTAGATTACCGACGAAATTTGTGTTCCGTCGGTATTTGAGTTTCCATCGTATTAAATAGCCGCTCTTTTACCGATAAAATCTTTTGTGTCCGTCGGTAACTGTCGGCAGGGAAACCTAGCTTACCGACGAAATTTGTGTTCCGTCGGTATTTGAGTTTCCACCGTATTATATTGCCGCTCTTTTACCGACGCAATGTTGTGTGTCCGTCAGTAACTGTCGGCAGGGAAACCTAGATTACTGACGAAATTTATGTTCTGTCGGTATTTGAGTTTCCACCGTATTAAATAGCCGCTCTTTTACTGACGGAATGTTATGTTTCGTCGGTAATCTAGCGCGTTTAAGTCGGGCGCCAACCCCACCCTTCCCCTCACGCGCTCATTTCTATCTCTCAATCATCTTCTATTTTTCGACTCCTTCTCTCACGTTTTCCGACCGTTTTTTGATTGTTGTCTTACCTATCGTGCGTTATTTGAGGTAAACTCTCTTATGGGTGTATTATTTCTACAAAAAAAGCATGTTTTTAGTATTAAACGTGAATGTTTGGTTATGAAATCTTACCTGATTATTGTTGATGTTTGCGATTTTTTGTGTAATTATTGGTTTTGTTTTGTTGTTTATATGTGTTATTGTTAGTAAATAATGGAAAATGAAATTGATTTGTGGTTAGATTGAGATTATAAATATTGCCTATAAGGTGTTCGATAAAATATCTTTTATGATGTTTGAAATGTTTTTGTAATTATTGTGTTAATTTGAGAATTTGAATATGTAATTTTAATAAAATGTTTAATTTGAAGTTTTAATTTATTAAATTTAACATTTAATTGTGAATTTATTATATATATGAATATTTTCTTTAATTATTAATAATTATTATTAGTAATAAATATTAATATAATTAGTAATATTATTAGTAAGTATTAATTATGAATAATAAGTATTAATATAATTAATTTGATTGATCTTATGAAATTGATTAATATTATTAGTTTAATATTAATTATCTACTTATTAATAATTT
>JANIIA010000002.1:1114862-1127512 GCA_027478495.1 Erythroxylum alaternifolium
TTTATATTGACACAATAACTTACAAATCATACTAACCGAGTATTTCTTATTAGATAAGTCATATATGATAGACTCAATCGAGAAATTATAAGTAAAAAAATTCGAATACGAGACTTTTTAACTCTATTGTTTAGAAATTTTAATTTGTACTTTTTAATATAAACAAGTGAGTTATAAATAAAGCTATAATTGAATAGAAGGGTTTGAACCAAAATACTATTTTAAAGCTTAAAATCAATTTTTCAACCATAAAAATAAACAAATTAGCCCATGTAAGCCTTAGAAATTTATTTATTATATATTTTAAAAAGTAAATGGTTATGTAATTGATGATTGATAAATATAGTAATTATCAATATTATAAATAATTAATGATTTTTTGGAGATAAAAATTTCTAATAAATATTGAAATATGTGAAATAATGATAACGTACAAATTCTTATTGTATTTAATTTGTTTTCCTTATCATGTAAAGCATTTTTCTTTTCTTTTTTTTGAAAAAGGAAAGAACATAATCTACAGGCTAACTAAAAGATCTGCAGATTCGGTGGAGCTCACATCTACATGGTTGTGCGCACTAAAATCTATGGTGTATCATCCAATCATTACAAAGTTGATGATCAAAAAGATTCCCAAGTCAACGGGCAATATCTGCTCTTAAGGTGTAACCAAATTGCTGCTCCATTTCCCAGTTTAGCTTGGAGGCGATATCACAATGCTTGGGTTCGTAGGCCTGGTCAAAATCATTTACGGTTTCAGATCTTTTGACTTTTCTTCAGATTAATGATCTGTGATGCACATGTGCCAAGTGTGTGGTTGTGATTGGGCAGAAAGATCTAAAATTTGTACCTCAAGCTTTGACATGAGTTCTTGGGCAGTTTGGGCAGAGACAATAATGTGACGGGCAGCTGGGCTAACGAAGCCCTCGTCAACAGCTTTATCGATGAACGATAGAAGCGAATCGTAGTAGCCATCAACGTTCAACAACCCTACCTGAAAATCCAGATGATTAAATTATATGATTTAAATATTTTTATTACTAAATAAATATTACCCAATTTTTTAATTATTACTATTTTTTATTTTGATTTCTATTATAGCAAACAAACAAAAAATAAATATTACCCAGTTTTGTTTTTGGATATAAGACGGTGGCGTTTACAGACGATAAATACCGTTCGAAGTTGGTGAAAAATGAGGACAAAACCGTACCGGCTTGTCATGGATTCGTAACTGAGCCCAAGTGATGACCTCCAGGAGTTCTTCCAAGGTTCCATAGCCGCCTGTTCATGGAGTTCTGAGTAACCCTGAAGAGAAAATCATGGGCCATGTACGAATTTAGAGGGGATTTATCAAACCTGGAAGAGCTATAAAAGCGTCAGCTTGACGAGACATTTCTGCTTTTCGCTGGTGCATTCCTGATACAGCTCTTACTTCTCCTACTGTCTCTCCTGTGATCTGTTGTTTTTTCACGGAAAACACCAAGAACTGAATGAAAACTTCCTTTTCGAGTAATGTTCCAAGTTTCAAAATCAAACCTTTAATATGGTTCTTAGTTTTTTTTACGTACCTCTCTTGGCATCAGAGTCTTTGGTATCACTCTGCAACAAATTTGACAGAGGAGGAAGAAGAATCATTAGATTATCATCAGAACATCTCAGAGAAAGAGATAAAAGAGAAAGGAACTGTTTAAGCTTACCCCAACACATGGCGGCCACCGGCATACACAGCCTGTGAGACCAAACCCATGAGACCAATACTACCACCTCCATAAACCAAGTCGATGTTCCTTTCGACCTGCAACAATCAGCTCACTTGTTCAATCTATCAATCGAACAGTAATATTCTTTCTTCAACAATCAGAAAAAACTAAGATCCAATCATTCGATCCCATCAAATCAGAACCAACAGAAAAACCAGGAAGCTAGCTAGATTCTACATTAAAAAGGTTGTTCAGAGGGTTAGTACAGTACCAGTTGTTGGCCAAGTTGTATAGCAGCAAGCTGGTAGCTAGGATTCTTGCCAGGGCTGCTCCCGCAGAACACACAGACACGTCTGAATCTTGATTTCGTCGAAACCAAACGTTGGTTTTGGTTTTCCATAGCTGCAAACGTTGGAAATCAAATGTGTGTTTGTGCTTGATCTGGGCTTTCTGTTGTAAGATGTGTCTGAGATTGAGCAAGACAGAGAGAAAGAAGCAAAAAAGACTGTTTGTTGTGATAAAACACTCAGCTTTCTGTTTTTAAAGTATTGAACCGATCGGAGGTAAGGCAGTAATTGTTCTTTTTATATCAAATCAATGTCCCAATGCTACTATACAAGTCACATAAGTAACACACAATTTTTCTACCTATTTAATATATTTTAATTCAAGAAAGGTTTAGATTTTGTAGAGATAAGACTGCGTACTATCAGACCTCTCCAAACTCTACATTAATGTCGGATTTAGGCTGGATGTGATGATGAAGACGACGACGAGGATAGGTTTAGATCTTAATCTTTTATTCCTTTTTTTTTTCATTCTTCACATGTTCTTATTAGCTCGATGTGAAATGTTATTGACTTTATAATAAGACCAAAGTTTTTTATAACGTTTTAAAAATTAGATAGAAAATTAAACCAATAAGACATAAAATTTAAGATTTGTTCAACCAGTATTAAATCATTATAAAATTAGTTAAATATTGAATAAAATTAAATAATTTAAAATAAGATTGAAGAAAAATGTCACTAATTTCAAGTTTAGTTAAAAAAGACTTTTAAAGTAAATTAATTACTTTATTTTAGTTTATAAAAATCATCTAATTTATAAAAATTTATTGATTAATTAATAAATCGATTGATTTTTGATAAAAAATTTTATTTAAATAAATTAAACAAAAAATTTAAAAACTAAATTGAAAAGTTGACCAATTAAAAAATTTCACAGTTAAATCGCTTGAACTGGTTTAATTTTTTAATCATGAGTTTTTATAAGCAAAAAATACTATATTTTAATTTCTTATATATATATAATTTTAAAAATATATATTCTACATAATAAATAAATAAATAAAATAATAGCCTCGATTCAAATAAGTGCTTGAGGATTAAAAAATTAATGTTGATAAATTTGGTTGAGCTTGAATTATATTCAAAGAGTCCGTACAGAGTTGGATCCTGTGAATTGAAATGTGTATTTAACAGGTTACAGCTGTAACGGTTGTTGCATATGGGTCAATGTCTCATGGCTTTGGACTAGACACGTAAACGACCTTCTTTCTTACCCCTTCATTTCCATCTTATTAGAATTTGCAGTTTTTAATGACCCCACTCTTAGTTTCGATCTTCAATTTTTTTTTATTTGTACGTCTAATCAATTTTAGTGTAAGATAATATTATTTTTAAAATATAATGCGTAACACAAATCTCAATTACGCATCCAGGATCGAACGCGAAAGATAATGATTGACGAAAACAAAAAAAATACCTTATTTCAATTTCATAATTTTCAACGAGTTTTTTAAAACCAAAACAAGTACGTTTTCCTCATGATCTGCACAAAAGTTGATCACCGAAACGTCATCAACGTCTTTATGCAACTTTCTTAATACGTGAACCTCTTGACAGGTTGAAGAATCCGAATGTTCACGAATTGCTTAAACAGCTGTAAAAGACCTTAACCTTATATATATAATTTCTATATCAGACTTTCTTATTACAAACCCAATATGAGTTCTCCCTACAATGAATATGACCCATTTTTTTCATTGGACTTCAATCCATTAATTTAGATCACATATTAAATTACTTTATTACTTTTTAATCGGATCAAACTTGATTTGCTTAACCTTAAATTTATTAAAACCGAAGAACGTAATTAATTGTTGTCCAATATTTTTAAAATTTTCCAACATAAAATATATCAAATCGATTCTCGTGAATCCAAGTGTTCGTTGAATTTGAATTTGAATTGGAATTGAAATTGAAATTGAAATACTAATCCTACTTTCTTATTTAATCAAAAATAATATTCATTATGTGGTGATTCAAATAATAAGAAAAGAGTTTCAAAATATTTCATAGTACTTTTAACTTTTTTATTTTTATTTTTTAAATTATGTTAAGGCATGATTTAATTTTGTATCTAATTTTATTATTGATTATTTGAATAAAATTTATTATTTTAGTTGGATTTCTCAAATAAATTATTTAAAACATGTAATTAATGAGTTAAATATGATTAGAGCCAAGATAAATCTGAGTCAAAATTAGCATTAAAGTTAGCCTAAGAGCAACCTTAAACGTATGTATGTACATAATATCAATGATTTAAAAATGGAATTAGAGCCATCGAGGTTGGTTTGAATGGTAAGCGACTCGGTTTAGCTTAAGTAGAGTCTCGAATTCGAGCCCTAATGTATGCAGAAATTCCTATTGGAAGACTCACCCGCCACAGCTAGGTGGACGACGTGGGTCAGGTTCGGATGTAGTCGAGACAAAAATTTTAAGGTTTAAAAGGAAATTTGGTTAAAGATTGAAAAAATTATTCAAAAAATTATCTTTACCTATAAAAAATTAAAGTTTAATTAAAAATGATACTATTAATTAAAAATAAATTGTTTATTTTGATTTGTAAAAGCTGATTAATTTTCAAACATTTGTCAATTAATTAATTTTTAACCAAAAAATATTATTAAAACAAATAAAATTAAAAAGTTAAAAATTGAATAAAAAATTTAACCTTTTTAAAGTATGATATTAAAATTTTACATAATATAAATATCAGGATTGTGAAACTTTTTGCCTTTATCGGTAAATTAGATATAACTTTCAGCTGACCAAAACTACATGAAACTGACACGAAAGAGAAAAGGCCGACCAGGAACCGAATTTACCTTTTCCCTTGTCCTGTGAAACTTCAAGACATGGCCACGCCACCATGAATCGTGGAACTTGCTTCTCCAAAGGCTGCGTGTCAATGTTATACTATGACTTCCACATGATTATCAAATTAGGGCTTTTATGTATAATAATAATAATAATAATAATTTTACTAACACCTCGTTTGGAATCCAATGAATTGAATTGAATTCATTAATTTTATGTAATTGAATTTAACACATGCATTTGAAATATTTAAAAAGAGATGATTTGAATTCAATCACATAATTCAATCTCATTTTCTTTATAAATTCAATTCACATCTCAAATAATCCGATTTTGTATGTGAATTGAAGAATCAATTCTTTTCAAAAAATTAAAAAAAATTTCAAACATACAGATTATTGCAAAACACACATATTGATTATATACTATTTTTAGTTAAGGATAAAAAAGTTATATGAAGTAGTTCAATTCATTTTTATTGTGTTCCAAACAATGTAATTGAATTCAATTATAATATTTATAAATTTATTCTAAACAGTGTAAATCAAATTTAATTCAATCCCCAAATATAATTGAATCAAATTCGAAGACTTCCAAACGGCCTGTAAGTAGTCACGTATAATGTTCTTTAATGTTGGAGTTTAACAAGTTGTCAAGTACAAAACATGAAAACAATGTTCAAAATCACATGTAATGGTTCTTGAAATAGATTTTTAAGAACCTCTCCATGTTAAAGTATCATAGTTTGTTTTTAGGTATTCTAAAATTAAAATTTTGAACATATGCTTTAATTAAATTTGTCAATTAAGCCTTTAGGGATGGTCAAGTTGGTGAAGTGGAAATATAGGACCAAAAGATTTTGTTTTCGAATCCTCTTACTTATGCTTTCTCGATTGAGCATGTCGTATAGGACTTGCCTAATGCGGAGTACCCAATTGACGTGATTGACATCTATTACGTCAATCCGAAAGTTTACTCAATACACATCCAAAAGATAGTGACTGCGGATTTCTCCGTTCTAAAAAAAAATTTGTCAAATAAGTTTTAAATTTATAAATTACTAAATACATGCAATAAACAACAATCACAACAACAACAAGAATAATAATAATTTATTATTATTGTTTATTAATATTTGTTAAGTCAATTCAACCGTTCTTATCCAATTAGATTATATAGCTTTACCTTAAACTTATCAAAGGTGGGTTGGTCGGTAGTTGCCTCGTGCTTCGCTGCATTCCACACTTAATAGTTTTAATATGCAATTATGTAAGAGAAAAGCCTGTGAACGTGACTTTATTCCTTTTTATATGCCTTTGCTTCTCAACGTGGATTACCCATTTTGGCTTAAATTCTCATTTGACCTTTCAAGGTAATAAACTCTACAAGGGAACAAACAAACAAGCTCTCCTACAAGGAATGGTACGGAAACTATTTGTGTAAAGGAAAAAACAGCTTTTGTTGGTGGTGGTTGGAACAGGGCACTAAGCAATACCTTTGATTTAGTTGGTGATTCATATCTCTTACAATCATATAATTAATGGAATTGAAAGTTACATTCATTTTTTATATTTTGACTTAACTCGAGACTTGATCGAATTCATTTTAAAATTAGTTAAAATATTCTAAAATAAGGCCTATTTCAAAATTTAATTAATTCAAATTTTTATTTATTAATTTAAATAAAATCGAGTTAAATCGAATTTGATTTACAAACCCTAATTGCTCTCCCCTCAATGTGACCATTTAAGAGCTACAAAGTCACATTTAAACTATAGAGTCTATTATTTCTTTGGTTAAACGATTTTTTCATATTAATTATAATTATTATTTATATGTGAAATATGTGAAAATTAATGTTAATAAAAATAAATAAAATTTTGTTATTTAAAATTTTTATTATTATGATTTTTGAAGATATGATTGATATAAAATTATAAAGTATATAGTACAATATATTAATGGTTAAGGATATTTATTGTTCTTTTTATTGGATGTTTTGATGTAATCATTATTTATTAAAATGATGAAATTGTATTTTTGTAATATTTTAAATACTTTGTATTGTTCTTAATTTTACATTTGTATTATCATGATTGTCTTTTTTATATTAGTTGTGGTTATTATTTATATGTGAAATATTTAAAAATTATTGTTATTTCTTATTAATTGTTATTATTATTTTTTATTATGATTTTTAGAAATAAGGTTGATGTAAACTTGTAAAGAATACAATACAACTGTACAATATACCAATAGATTATTTTGTAAATTTTAAAAAATTTAAGGGACTATTTTATAAATTTAAAAAATTATTCGAAACGATATTCAGTATTAACCAATACTAATATAATATCATACCAAAACTTAATACGATGCTAAATCCAATACAATATCCCCAACTTTTCACGTACCATCTGATTGAGACAATCTCATCCCTTGGAACTGAATCACTCCAAATCATTTCTTATTTAGTGTTGGTTTAAAAGGTTACAGAGATTCCTAAGACGTTGATTGATTGATCAAAGACATTTGTTGTTAGGTGCAAGGGAATATGATTGATCAAATCCAACGGTTAAAGCTAATCTATCTACTGAAGTACAAAGATTATATGAAAAGATCCGTATCTTTATGGGATTTTAAGGATTAAAAAAAAGCTATAACAAATTAAGTAGGAACATCGGACTAGCTTATCTACAGTCACGCATGTGTCTTGTCACCGCTCTTATTCCCCAACTCCGGACGGTCCGTACACAAACCGTTTCAACTAACTTTTTAAAATCTGCTGTATGTAAAATGGGATTTTGTTTATTATTATGAAATTTTCTTTATCTACCAAAATCACAAAGCATATACAAATTTCCATAACCATTTATATTTATTAAAATTTGAACTCAATAAATTTTATTATTAAAAGTCTCATTCCGACATTTTTTACTTTTTAAGGAGCTTATTCAAATCCAATGGTTAGTTAGTAATCTTAACTTTTATGTAAGATACACATTAAGAATTCTAGTTATTGAAGAAAAGTTCCACTAAAACAAGTAACTAGATTTTTTTCTATATAGGTTTTCTATGAAAGCTGGCGGGATATGTTAAGAATTTCACATTAGGCAAGTATAAGTGCATTAAGTCATTTATAATAGTGTATAAACCTCCCCTCTCAACTCAACTTTTAGGGTGAATTAGACCTTTCAACATAATATCAAAGCCTGTTTGTTTCGATAGTTTGAGACGGTGCCCAGTTTTATCCCTTGCCCTAATATACCCAAGAGATGTACAGCCCTACTTTGGAATAAGAGAGTGGGTTAAAAATCTCACATCGGACAAACATGAGTGTATTAAGTCGTTTATAATAGCATGCAAACCTCCCCTCTTAAGCTAACTTTTAGAAATGAGTTAGGCCTTTTAACAGAATAAGCTGACAAAAGAGAAAGGAACTCGGACTTGCTTGGTTCATGTCTATCGAAGAGGGACCTCAAGCTTGACTGCAGATTCGTAAAGCTCCATTTAAAAAAACTAAACTAGATTTTGTTTCATTGAATAAATGAGTCAAATATGTCATTTTTATAGTATACAAACCAAATTTCAATTACATCACTATAGCACCTTCCGAAATTGTAAATCCTGAACTTATGTAAATGGAAAGAATTACCTCAGCCCGAGAAGCTACAGCACAACCTCAAGACTACACAGTTCAAGGAAATATCTGCACATTACTGACCATATCCACGAGGCGGAGGGCCACTATTTGCTCTATAGAATGGTGGGGATCCTGGCTGCCTCCAACTTGCTCCAACGTGTGGATGCCGATATGGCCCTCTATAGGCTTCACCAGCAGAAGAAGGCAACGGCCAGCCATTAAATCCAGGTGGCGATGGTGGTTGCATCTTAGACAATCTTGAATGTGGGTTGCCAATTCCTTGATTGTGATCATACGCTCCACGAATTCTCTGGTTAGGTGCTGGGAAACACCCAGTACTCCACTGCTCTTGACTACCATTTCCGTAAGAATACTCTGGTTGGTAACCATCATAACGACTTCCAGACGACGTTTGTGTTATAGGCTCGTACATGTAACTTGATCCTCCGTTCCAATGATATTCTGATTGGTACGAATTCCTTGGATGTTGCCAACTTGATTGGCTACCTCTTTCATGATAAGGTTCAGATCTTCTGTTAGGGGGGATGGTACCAGACCAAGTATAGGGTTGACTAGAGCCTTCGTCATAGTGAGTGGACATATTTGAAAATGGCAGGTTATATGGATGAAAATTATCGATTCTGGATTGTGGCACTCTAACGTACCCATCATCTTGGAATCCATTCGAGATAGACGAATATGGTGGGACATAGGATGCCGCAGCATAATACGGTGAAGGGCCAGGCACATGCCCATTGCGGTCAACCTTCAACTGTAAACTGTTAACTACAAGTCGATGGGATGCCTCTCCAAGCTGACGAAAAGCAGTAGTTCCCGGGAGGTTTTGCCTGAGGAACAAGAATCAACCACAACCTTAGTGATAATAGTAAGAGGACAGAGTGAAAAGAAATTGAGCACTATATCTTGTAGTTCCATTCCGTAGCACTGAGGTCTTTACCTTTCTTGTTCTCTAGGCCTCCTCCCAGAATCTTCATGCCATAACAAAGGTTCAGGTTTCAAATCCCCAGTATTTATAATCTATGAGAAAGAAAAGCATGTCAGTCTGTTTCAATCAAGTGACGTGAATCTTCAGCATCAATTAAATTGATAATTGAAACCACCAGACAAATAATTAATGTTTCGGCTAAGGAGAATGATAAATTTCCAAATAAGCGTATTTGGAGAATATTGTTAGTAGGGGTAGCAAAAGGGCACAGGATCGAAGTTAACACGCAAAGCCCAATTTGAATGGATTTCAAGCAGGGCTCAAGCCTAAATAAAGAATTCCAGGCCTCAAGCTCAGGGAACTTCACCCAAACCCGGGATTTCTGGTCCGAAGTCCAAGCGGGTAAGGTTGAATGGTTAAAAAAATTTGGGCTGGCCTGGCCCATTGCTACCCCTATTTGTGAGTGAATATTAAAGCTGCATAAAAAAAGCTCAGATGACTAGATGAAAACCAATTACAAGGCTTGAATGCAGTTGGTTAAGACGTACATTAATCAAAAGTCAATAAACAAGCTTCAAAAATGGTTTCAAATAGCATGAAACATTCGTTAATAGTAAATGTATAAGCAGAAATTGAATGGTTGTTTCAAAAACACATGGAGGAAGCAGAGACCTTTAGGTAAATAACAGCTTCTGCCATAACAAGAATGACAAGCATACTGAGTACAAGTATTTTGAATCACCAGTGTGCATACCTTTTCAGGGAATACAACTCCAACAGGAGGTCTAGTAATGTGTTTATGTGGATCGGGAAGCGTATACATTGCACATCTGAATTAAGAAGTTAAAACCAATGTAAAAGTTAATAACATAAGCCATTGACATACCATGTCAAAAGAACGTGAAAGAAAAATAGAATATTGAGGAACTTACATGACTTGGTTGTCCAGTATGTCCTCCATCCCAACAACAGGAGATCTAAATATGGGAGGATGAGTATCTTCAGCACAAGGGGATATATAACCGTTCATCCCATCACTGCATGCAATCGTAAACAAACCAGTAGGCATCCCAATTAAAACTTAAGTTTGTGCATAGGGTAAAAAATCAACCAACTCAAGATGGGCAACCAATAACAAAAACAAATGGAAAAGAAACATTTTGGTCATCAAAATCAAGGCTGGTATTAGTATACAAAAAATAAGCTTGTGAAAGATCAAAAAACATTAGTAAAAGGACAAGATCTTATTACAATGCATAAGTTCACCATAATAATGCATACCTCAAATCAGGATTAAGAAGTTCCTTGACTTCAATACACTCTCTGTCTGGTAACTGCTTGCATTGATTATCAAGTAGATATATGCTTTCTGACAGAGAGTGTGATGACGACACAAATAACATATCAAACATCATGCTGTTTCTCCTTGCTTCTTCATCCTACAACGCATAGCAATTTTCTTTTAGGATTGGAGAAACTAAAAAACAGAACCGCACCCTCATCTCCTCCTCATCTCTAGAAAAGGGGGGAGGGGACAAGCATGTGGCACAAGATGAAACAAAGAAGTGTACCGTTAAAGTATGTTCAATTTTCTGAACCTCTGCAAGAAGGCGACCTTCATCAATGAAGGGAAGCTTTGCAATACCCTGAGGAGAAGACAATAAAATGGTATTAAACTATCAACAACAAATACAACTCCTGGCTCACAAACTTGTTTCTATCGTAGATTAACAGCTGTAAGACATACGCACCTGCCAAGCATATCGTTTCCCATACATGTCTACTTCAAAGTCTGATCAAGAAATTAATTATTAATGAATAATCTCAAAGAAAATAATATAACGATCCTTATTGTTCAATTGAAAATTTGTACCAGTTGGGTAAAAGTCAATGATAGGTGAGTTTGGATCAGTCATTAATTTCCTGTAATGCTCAGGAAGAGCATGGGCACTGCAAAATAAATCATACTTAGTTTCTCACTTGACCGTCTCAAGGAAAAAGTTACAAAAGTGGGCATGCAAAATGAAATTTAACAGCAGTGGAACCTTGCAGCAGGAAAAACTCCTAAAAGCTGATTGAATGGTTTAAATGGAGAACCGAGTTGAAAAGTTATATCCAACTGGCCAAGATCCTTGAGATCAGAAGCAAATGGTGCATAATGATAGGGATAAAACCTGCAACAATCACTTATTAACTACAAATTCAAAGCCAAGATCAATTCATAAGTAGATTACTTCAGAAACCATTCATTCTTAAAGGAGCTGAAGTATGCAAGACATACTTTTGTGTAGTAAAATATTTGCAACCAACACGATGGAGTGCACAACACTTGCAATCAACAAAATAAGCCTAAATTTTAATTACATAGGTCCAATTTAAACATAAAAGTTAAGAATGTGTGCACAACGGTTCATACCATCATACAAAAAGAATTTCCACCAAAATTTCTATCAAGGGTTTTAAACTTCATTTTTGGATAAAATCTACAAGCCTAAAGAAAAACAGAACCGTTAACAGGGAGAAAAGAATCAAAACCAAGGAATAGATAGAATTCAAGACAACTCACCACGTCCAAGAGCAAACACCTTCATAGTAGTAACGCATAACCCAACATAGCCCTTCTGTGTACTTCCAAACCTACTCAAATGGATGTTAACGAATAAATAGAACTCCCTCATTTTTGAAGATAAAAAGAAAATAATTTAGATTTTAAAACTTACAACATCTCGTCGTATACTTTCACGTTCCTCCAAAGATTTTGCTGAAAACTTCTCATTGTAATACCTTTCCTTCCACCCAGGTTCTCCCAATTTAATCTGAAAATAAAAACCATTCATCACCATTGCACTTGTAAAACCTGAGAAACACAATCTACTTCATAACCAAAAGTAGAACCTAGAATATTTGCCTTACATTATCAGCACGAGGATAGCAAATGCAACAAAGTAATTCCACTAAAAGAAATGGCCACCATGTGCATTTGCACACATCATCAATTCACAGAAGTTTCAGTCCATAACGCATAACTTCACAGAAGTTTCTACCTATTTCCAACTACTCTTCTATTCAATATCTTAATGACATAACAGAAGCAATTATATAATTTTTTGCAGAATATGAATAACTCATCAAGATTTGAAACAACCCAAACATTGTCTTCTTCTGCAGTTTCAGAGTTAAAAATGTCAGAT
>JANIIA010000002.1:1132301-1144265 GCA_027478495.1 Erythroxylum alaternifolium
TTGAAGACGAATGTATGACATAATTTTATGTTCCCCTTCCCCAGGAACATTTGCATCAGAAAGGATAACCTTCAAAAATCAAAGAACAATAAACAACTCAAACAGTGTCTACCACACAGCAGGCACAACAGCAAGATAAATCCAAAAGAAATGAAGCTTCATAAAGACAACGAATTATGAACTGTGAAATATGTAATACCTTAATTTTCTTCCACCCAGGATCATAATTTAGTCTTAGGTGAATATAATACTGAAGTGCAATTGACAGGACAGACATGAATTCAGTCCCAGGTGTGATGATATTGGAATCAAAAACTTGCGAGCCCTCCTTCGGAGGAAGTTTTCTGCCCTCCCTTTCAAACTCCTCTCTAAGTCTCTGTTCTTCCTCCGCCTACAAAGAAACAATAACAACATGATCTACTACATATTGATGTTATAACACTTTACTTTTTTCCTTCTTTGTCCCTATATCTGAAAAGTAAAGAACTAAATTCTTCCCCCCATCAAAGCAGAATTTCTTTTCCCATAGAGAAAAAAATCTTAATATAATATCAATGAGCTAATTCCAAGGATAAGAAAAAATAGAAGAGAAGATCAGACTCCAATACAGCACCCACCCCAAAACTTTCCATTGCCTTTTAGAAACACAGATATCACAGGTCAAGACAATAGAATAATTTTTTAATAGTGAAACCAATGCCCGCACTAAACAATAAATCATTCACCAAGTGAACTCAGTTTTCAAGCACAAAGAATATTAAAAAAAAAAACAATTTCACAAAAGCAGGTAAAATGAAGATAACGAATCAGTGAAACCAGCTTTATAGTTCAGTTGTTAAAATCGAAATTTGCATCTAGATTCTTGATTTATATGATAATAATTCACAAGTTATTTCATGTCTAAGATAACTTTTAATACATACTACAAAAACAAAAACTAAATAATATATTTATAATTCTTACTACTTGCAGGAAGCCAAGTGAAACACCAGTTTTTTTTTCTCTATCCTGGGAGATATGCCCAATAAATCTTATTGAACATACATAGAGGAACAACCATGATCCAGAAACTTACTGCATCTGCTGCATCTTTAGCTGCTCTAAAACGCCTAGATCGCTGCTGATTCATTTTAGCCCGAGGGGCGACTCCGTCTTCCATTCGTATCAAAGCATTGTTAGAACAAGATTTCACATTCATCTAACATTATGATAACAAAGAAAGCACTCACCGATAGCCATGTAAAGCAGCTTTCGAGGTCTCACCATGACAAACAGCCTATCAATATAGTCAAACATGCAATTGAATACCTCGTCAAAAGAAGTTGGGGAAGGCTGGAAACAAGCCAAATGGCATCAGTAGAACAAATTGTTTAAGCTTAAAGAACAGTATCATATACACCGATAAGCCTTAGTTCGTATAGAAATATAAAAACCACGTCAAAAATTCTGAGAAGAATTGCTCAAAATTCATTAAACGAGATATCACCACATGTTGACTCAATCCCCTCCCTCTGTTTCTTCCGACAAATTGAAAGACCTTAATTTCGTCTAAGTTAACAGAATAACAAAATTTTCCATGTCAACGTGATTGCAGTATCTATCTTAGCTAGGGAATGGAAATGGCAGTAAACTCAAAACACCAATATCACAAATACCATTGCAATGCATGATAGCACCTTAAACACATCAGTCACTGCAATCCAACAAGAAAATCAGATGGTTTTTTAAAACTCCAACAGGAGAAAAATGCATAAAAAATCAAAAGAAAAAGAAAAGGTCAAAGAAAACCGTACTCTGTCTTCGGGATGGAAACAGGGGTGTATAATCCCATTCATGTCGAGATAGAGATTATCATACTCCATGTTAGGGTTTGGCCTGCTCGTGTCCACCGGAACCTTCACACCGTCGATTTCGACGGGCTCTTCCTCAATTGCATCAACAACCACTAAAGGGTATTTTTCGGCTAACCATCTATAGAAAGCTGGCACACCCATCGCTCACACTGCTTCTTTCTTTCTTTCTGATCTTGCCCTGACTTGTTTGATTATGCCTCCTCCGATTTGTTGCTTTCTGCGCAGACGTGAACCCCCAAATCGTTGAGTTCTATTTTCGTTTCGTATGATTTGAACAGTGTTTGCGCGAAAAATCTAATGGTAACTACCTGTTCGGGCGCTAATTCTGATCCTAAATACTTTTCGGGTTGTAGGCCCGACCAGCTGCATCGTCCGGCCCGAAATAATAAGTGATAAGGTTATATTTGGTTGAAATTTATTAATATAATAGAATGAAACGTAATATTATTCTATCGTTTAGAACGAAGATTTATAATAAAATGAGTTGAAAGACAAAATTTTTTTATTATATCTCATTTTATCATAAACAATAAAAATGAAAAACTTCAAGTTTAGGAGTTTACGATAGAATTCTAATAAACAACTTTACACTATATTACATTATAAATTCTTTATTCAAACAACATTTTACTATGTTACAATATGAACTCTTCTATCTCTCTCAAACAATAATTTTTTATATTACATTCATTTACATTTCATTCTATTATAAACCTTACGTCCAACTGACGGGTCAAGCTTCGGGTCAAGATAAATAACAATTTAATTAATATTTTGTCCGATGAACACTCAATTTTTGTCAAATACAATTATTTGAAATTTGATATTTTTGTAGAAGCTATTCTTTTGGAAAAATAATTTGTAATTTTCTCATAATTTCATGATTTTTAAGACGTGGTTGTAGTCATTATCAAATATGGTAATTATGAAAATGTATTGATTGTTAGTTAATTTTGATAGAATGATATGGTATATAAAAAGACAAAGTAATTAGTCATGTCTTAATTTTAAGTAAGAAGAGATTAACTATTAATTATAGCATGTGAATGCATTATATATATTTTTTATAGAGTTAATTATATCATAAAACTCAAATCAATTAATGGGGCTACTGTGTCATACGATAGGTCTCACTTGTCATATGATAATATGACTCATATTTATATACTTTAGACAATAAATCCTACTGCCATGGTAGAAACTATTTTTATTTAAAAACTAAAAAAATAACGTTACATCAGCATTGACACGGTGTTTAATTGACTAAGAGTTAATTTCGTTAAATTTTTCATTCACTTCTGGTCTATTTTGAATATTTTGACAACCTCAGAGTTCGATTTGAACGTTTTGAAACGTTATGATCCGTTTTATATTTTGTTGTAAAAGTTGAGTTCAAAATATACTTTTAACCTATTAGTTTTCCATATGCTTTTAACTTAAAATAATGTAGTTTTAAATTTTTAATTTTTAATACAACATTATTTTAAGTCAAAAAAATAAGTAAAAATTTAACAAGATTAGAAGTTGTGTGATAATTAAACAATATTGTATAAAATAATAATAATTTCAAATATATAAAAATTAAAGTCAAAAATGAAAACATAAAACGTAAACCAAAGATATTACTAGATGTTACACAAATATTTTTTAAATATTCTATCATTAAATACATTTGATTAACAATTTATGAATAAAAATTATAAATATTGTAATTTAAAAGTTGATAATTTTACTGCAAAACCTTTTCCCTAATATAAATCTAAAGATTTCTTGATACTTTAACTACAATAAATTAAATTATTACAAGTTGAATTAACAAACCACACATTACATATCTTGTTTTGAATTTATATCAAATCCAATTCTTTTTAGTTTATAATTTAATCAATTTACTTGAACAAATATTTAGGTCTGTTAAAAGCGACACCGTCGCTTTCGGCCCTCATTGATCGGGCCATAGTTAGGACACGGGTTGGGCCCGTCAGGTCCATAACCAGTCAATTATTTTCAAAACGACGTCGTTTTGAACATTTTTTATTTTAAAAAATACATGATGGGCTAAGCTCGCCCGTGGCCAGATGGGCCATAGGTCGTTCAACCCGTGGGCGGGCTAATCCATGTTAGTTTGCCGAGCTACGGGTCACCATAACCCAAGGCCCGGTTCATTAACACCCCTACAAATATTGTTTTCAAAGAAAGTTCAATCCTATACCAATAAAAAATTTTCACTTTCAAACTGCTACTCTTTAACAAGATATTCATCGTCATTATCATAATATTATCAACATTCAGTTAAAGTCATACTGAGAACTGAAATTTGAGAATGTTCAATAATACGCAACGTTACCCTAACTGAATAGGAAAGTTGTTTCCAATCTTTAACAAGATGTTCTTCTTTGTAATTTGACTCATTAGTTATTACTACAAATTATCTTATTGTTTTGCAAATTGTAAGAAAATCTTATATTAAAATATATCAAATCATTTTCATCAAAAGTCATCGTACTTGACTGTTATATGTTTAATAAAATTTATATTATTGTTTTGATTAAATAATAACAATTTATATGGAAAAATTAGTAAAGTTTTAAATTGACAAAATTAATTTAAAAATTCATTCTTATACAACAACAGTAACACTCAATGAAAATCCCGTTAAATCAAACAAGTCATCACAAGAAAATAATTATTCTAAACAAGAAACTATTTAGGCAAAATAGCTATGAAAAAAGTGTTAAATAATACAAATTTTGGGCTAAATACACGAAATAAAACTTGAATGAAGGTATTTAAAAGATCGAAGAGAATGAAAATGACTTCTCTATGTAACATCTTTTATCTGTATCTTAATATATCAAAGTTTTTATTTCAGGTTATGCTCTCAGTAAGTTCCAACTGAACTGAGTCATATCATTCCTGATCGCTCCATTTTATTTTTCTTAGGTTTTTTTCTTCTCTTCTAGCTTATAATTATTATTTTCTCACTTTTTTTCTTAAACGTCATGGTATTTGCTAACACATCCGAACCATCTAATCATTATCTCTCGTAAATTTTTATTAATAGTATCTGCTAACATGTTCGAATCACCTAATGCTTGTCTCTCTTAAATTTTTATTAATACCTTTAATTTTATTCATTTTATAGTCGAAAATTGTATATCATTTTATGTAACCAACAAACTCGGGTCGAAACTGTGGGCTCTTAGATGGTTCACTACATCGGGTCCGCTTCTGGCCCGTTAGATAAAACATAAAACAGGCGCCGTTATTCTCCAATTCCGGTCCTCAATTAAAGTGCGAACGAGCTGCGAGCTTCCGTCCAAAAGACTGAAAAGAACAACACGGAGCATACGCGGGGAAGTGTTTCACTGCTTGGAGCTCTGTCGCCATCTCAGGCACACATTACAAACACCCTCAATGCATGCGAAAATGTTGCCCAAATTAGACTCACAATCACGCCACTACAGATTAAACGGATCTCCTAAAGCTGTTTCACTCCCACAGATTAACACTCAAACGCTAAACTCGCAACAATGTCTCTAACTACCAGACTACACATCATCGGCCCACACGTCAACCTCGATCTTCGCAGAAACAACAAAACCAAGTTCACACGTTACATTCCCAGATTTCGATCAAAACCCATTTATTATACCAAAGAATTCGTCCCCGCTGCGTACAAGTGTAACAAACCCAGAATGCAAAAAGTTTCTGGTAGTGCAGTTGCAATGGTGAAAAGCTCGTTGATTGACCCTGATGGTGGCAAGTTGGTCGATCTGGTGGTGCCGGAGAGTGAGAGAGCGTCGAAAACATTGGAGGCCGAGTCAATGCCGAAGCTGAGACTGACCCAGATTGATTTGGAGTGGGTTCATGTGATCTGCGAAGGTTGGTCGAGTCCTTTGAAGGGGTTTATGAGGGAAAGCGAGTATTTGCAGAGCTTGCATTTTAATTCTCTGAGTTTGAGTGATGGGTCTGTGGTCAATATGTCGCTTCCGATTGTGTTGGCTATTGATGACGAGACTAAGGAGAGTATTGGGTCGTCTAACGATGTTGGGTTGGTGGCTCCTGCTGGATATTTAATCGGTATTCTGCGAAGGTCAATATCTGATTTTATCACTGTATATGAAAAGCACTTGTTAGCATTATCTGAGTTAGTCTATAGCATGTTTTGGAAAATGAAACAACAGAATAAAATGCTGTCATTCGTGCAACATGTGAATTTTTTATTTCCTGATCGGACGACCTTAGCGATCATATGTTGCTAAAAATTAAGGGGACTTTTTGATATACTGTTATTAGTAGCTTACTCCTCCGGTTCAGTTAGGAAAAGGAAGATAATAATTATTTATTTGAGTTTTTGTATGCACATGAAGCAATACTTGTAAAGTTCTTTAGCATTCATTTGGTTTCAGCATTCTCCTAGAGTTTCAATATAAACAGTGATATAAATCTGAAAATGAGTAGTTGATTGCTTTTACAAGGAAAATGCATTGCTTTAATTAGAGAGTACACAAATGAAGGTAAGGTTTGGGGTAAAATCCTTGACGAAACAACCTTTAGCTCTACTAATCACCTTTGTTGTGTCAGATTGCTTATTTGCAGTTCATCATACTCTGGTTGTTTACGGTACCAACCTGAGTTAAGGGGTTTTCATGTTTAGGGGAGACCAACATCGGCATTTTACTGGCGAAGTAGCATTCACTGTAGTCTTAGGAACTGATCGTGCCCTTTTTCTAGAACTTTAGACCCACCAAACGATGAATTTCGGTTTGCATTTTGAGCCTTTGCTTTTATATCTATGGCTTCTGTATTTTAGTTGTAGTATTGCTAGTGCTGTGGATATATTTGTTAGTTTTGTAAATGTATTTCTCTTTATTCCTCTGTTCAGTAAGGAAAATTTTAACTCTATATTGCTGTTGCAGTCTTGAGATATACACGCATAACAAAGAGGAAAGAATAGCTAGAACATGGGGTACGACTGCTTCAGGTTTGCCATATGTTGAGGAGGTTATTACTCCAGCTGGAAATTGGCTTATAGGTGGAGATCTGGAAGTGCTGAAACCTATCAAGTACAATGATGGCCTTGACCACTACAGGATCTCTCCGCAACAGCTCCGGAAGGAATTTGATAGGCGCCAAGCTGATGCAGTTTTTGCATTTCAGCTAAGGAACCCTGTGCACAATGGGCATGCATTGCTGATGAACGATACACGCAAGCAACTTTTGGAACTTGGTTACAAGAATCCAATATTACTGCTTCATCCTTTAGGAGGTTTTACTAAGGCTGATGATGTGCCTTTGGATGTTAGGATGGAACAACACAAGAAGGTCTTGCCATCAATTTCCTCTTAGACCTTTCACTATGCTTTCATTATGTGACAATAAATACTGTACAGAAAAGGAAAAGGAATACTGTTATTGTTACTTTTTGACTTGATGGTTTTGAATGGATGTCCATGGTTCCTTTGAAACAGGTTCTGGAAGACGGAGTTCTTGATCCTGAGACTACTATTATTGCCATATTCCCATCACCTATGCATTATGCGGGTCCAACTGAAGTTCAGTGGCACGCCAAGGCACGGATAAATGCTGGAGCTAATTTCTATATAGTAGGTCGCGATCCAGCTGGCATGGTTCATCCAACAGAGAAGAGAGATCTATATGACCCTGACCATGGCAAGAAAGTGCTGAGCATGGCTCCTGGCTTGGAGAAGTTGAATATTCTGCCATTTAGGGTAGTTGTCAAGGCTTCTTGCTTCATTTTCCGAACTCTATTTCTACCTTTATTATATCTCCTCATTTTCTTGCCTTTTGATATATCAATTTGCACTTTTAGGAGTGTCATCTTCTCTTATTACTATTGTGCTCTATATTCGCAAATAGCAAATTGGAGCTGAATAAGGTGTCATGATTCATGGTCAACTGATCATTTCTAGATCTTTGGGTCATCTGAAGATGGATTTATTCATCCTTTTAACTTCTACCTCCCTTGGCTATGAAATATTATATTACATTTTTTACCCTCAATTTTATCTACCACGATGAGAGTCTGTTATAGATGGCTGTGGACTGTTGGTAATCTTTTTTGGGAAGAATGAGAATGATGGTTTACGTGCGTCCGGCCTTAATTTGTTTAGAAGTCGGGCTAATGATGGATTTGTAGCATAAAACTGTAAGAAATGCAATCTGGAAGCTGCTTCTTCTAGGCTCGATTAAAAAAAAAACACCATCTATCAAAATGTTGTGACAGTCAGATATATCGAGGATCCCTGGAAAAAATTTGGTATGCAATTATTTAAAGCAAGTACATAGCTTTATAAGTCCCAGATCCCGCTGGGTGCTGTTGTTGTTTATGTAGCTTTATAAGGCTCGCTGGTTTTATTTTGGGGGATCCATTTGGTTACCTCCGTGACCTTGTTCTCACATGTCTTGTTAATGCATTCACTTTTAGTTTTTGTAGTTTGCGGGGACAAATCTACTTGAGATAAACGGCTTATGTTGTCATGTCTGTCTCTCTAATGTAGTGATCTTTGTTCCTGTGTTCTGCAGGTGGCAGCATATGACACGGTAGCAAAGAAAATGGCATTTTTTGACCGATCTCGTGCTAAAGACTTCCTCTTCATATCTGGTACCAAGGTAGGTATTTGATCTGATGTTGAGTTTAGGCATGCTAAGGATGTTGATATGATGTTTAAGGGACTCAAAAGGTTTGAAAATTGAGTGAAACATAATGTACATGTGCCCTTTACTTTGGGGTAACGTGATGTTTCTGTAGTGGTACAGTTTCTGCATGTTCCTTCTTATTCTAAAACTTGTTGCATGTACTTTCTCCACCTCCCAAGATTTATTACAATGAACAAGAAGATACCTGACCCCTTTTTTCTCAGAGAATTAGCTTGTTAATCTTACAGTTCTATAGCCAGAAGATCACAAATGGATTCCCCTATAAGGGTTGCTTCATGGCATTTGATATTCATGTCGTTTAACGCAGATGCGAAGCTATGCAAGAACTGGCGAGAACCCTCCAGATGGTTTCATGTGTCCTGGAGGTTGGCAAGTCCTTGTTAAGTACTATGAAAGTTTGCAGATAGAAGAGACAACACAGAACTCTGCTGTTTTATCAGCTTGATTCTATGACCATCATTGGTGAAGGTTAGACCTTGGGATTCCACAGGAACACATCTGAAGGCTTGTCAACTAACAGACTGAAATATTTTCCTAACCCTTTTAGTTTATTGTCAATTTTTATTTAGGATGGTGTTTGATGTAGATGCATAGAATCCATCGTTGTTATTCATTTCAAAGAATCATCCATACAAAGAGTGCATGGACTAAGGGAATGTAATGCTAAAGATACAGAAAAAGAAGTGGTTATTGGGATAAATAATAGGCTTTCTAAGGTTCACCTGCAAAGATTAAAAGCTTTCTAGTCGAGTCTGCAGCAAACATCAACACTGTTATCTCTTTTGTCTTAGACTAATATCTCATAATACAGGCAATACGAACATGGTGCCTTAAGGTAGGACTCGAAAGTCGAAATCTTACAGGACAGTTTCAATGACTCAGGAGTTGTCAAGGCCGAGGTCCAAGCTCCCGTTAACATGGGCTTGTTTGATTCTGTCAGGGCTGGTCTTGTCTAGTTCTAGAAAATGTCAAATGTTGTGACCTTTTGGGCTCGATATCTGGGCCTAGGTAGCTCTATATAGTAATGATTGTACATGGATACATTTAGTTCGTTGGAAGTTAGAACTACTCAGAAACTGATACACCTTTCCCTCCATTAAGTGCTACCATAAACCTTCAGACGTATAAGGCATTAGTTCTTTTGTTTTTGATTATTTTATATAATTCGAATTTATAAAAATCATTTTTAAAATTTTACATTAAATAAAATATTAAATATACAATAATTTATAAATTATTTACCTTGACGAGAGTAACCCGAATTAAGCAATGAAAAAAAAGTCAACATATTCCAATACACGAGACTTCTCACTTTGCGATGGTCGGAAGAGAGTCATCCATACACGTAGCCTTTTCTTTGTAATTTTTACAAAGAAGTTATTTCTGTAATTTGAACATGTGATCATACAAGATTAGGTATGTCCTGTTTTAATTGATCTCAGTTGATCGCTTGTTATTACTCAGGCAAAATCAGTAATATATAGAAATGACAAGATTTGAACTCGTGACATTTTGTGTCCAAAACAAACGCGCTACTAAGCTGCACTGCATCCCTTTCAATTAATTTACAATGTCATTGAAGATAATTCCTATCTTGTTTTTTTACATACTTATTTCAATTTCTCTATTGATACACGCAGCTTATCTTACCATTTCTTTTTTTTATCTCATGTTCATATCATATGATCTCATATTCATATCCATATAAATAATAATAATAATAATTCTTATAATTATATATTATCTAAAATTAATTATATATTAATTAAAAAAACTTATCTATCAAACCATTATACGTTTCAATTTGAATAAGCTTTCCCTCTAGAATTAAGCGATGAGTGTCACAAATTATTCAGTACACATAATTTTTTATAAATTATGTATTTTGATTAAATAATTTAAGATATGGAGTTAAATAATAAATTTAATTTAAGTGATATTTATGAATTTTAATATATTTTTATTCTTAATTAATCTTTTTTCCAAAATTAAGATAAATTATCTTCAAGAGATGGTTTCATCGTCCTTTATTAAAAGATTCTTTAAATAATAATTTATCTAAAATGCATAACTGACATAAATATTATATATATTTAAAATTTCATTTAATACATTTTCAAAAAATATAATCATGAATTTTTCATTAAAAAACAAAAAATTCAGTAACTTCATCCAGATAAAGCCACGGTGCACTTAAGTACACCAGTAAGGGCTGTACGGCTACTTCATTTACAGATAGATAGCTGATAACTATACAGTACAGCAATAAGAGCCACCAAGGTCATCTCTGCTACATTTATTATCAACTCTCTAAGTGTAAATCCTAGGCCATTATTCAAAAGGGCAGTTGAAAACTTAAAACTTCTCACCAAATCACGTCAAACCTGTAGTTTCTTCTTTTAGTGCGTTTACACAGTAAACTTTGAGAAATTCAGTACGATCCGAACGTTTTCATATTACGTGCGAGAGACTTCAGGTTAGGTTCGAACTGCATCATTAAGTCCAAGTCTTTACTGATCATTTACGCCATATTCACATGCATATGGTTTGATTTTCTGCAGAGTCCTGATCACACAACTCACGCAAACCAAATCGGCCAAATTTGGCTTGGGCCCTCTCAGCGGAATTGATGCCCCCTTGTTTTGATTGTCACAGGCTAGTGTTGTAGACCACGAACTTTGACATTAATACTCCATCATCACCTTAGCATGTGCAGCTCGCTACGGTCGAAGTACCATCCGTAAAGTCCTGGACCTGAGGTGCTCGTAGTTTTCACGCCCGAGCTTTCATGGTCATGTGTCCATTTCGTTCCCTGTTGTTTCGCAATATATGTTCTCGAAGATTTCAGTATGGATTCCAGGAAGGAGCTTCCAGTATCGACTGAAGTTTGTGGTTCTGAATTGTTAACATTCACTACATTAGCTAAGTTGGCTAGGCTGTATAGATAGCTCAGTTTTCCTATAATAATGTTCTATTTCAGGCGCATCCCAGTTTGGGTTTTTTTTTTTTCATATCATGTTTTAGGTTATATTTGATTGGATGTTAATTAATGGAATAGTATATAATGGAATGGAACGTAACGGAACAGTTTATAATAGAACAGAACATAACATAGTGAAAAGTTATTTAGGAGGGATGGAATGGTTCACAATATAATATAATGAACCTTTGTTTAGAACACGGATGGAATGGAATGGAATGGAATGTATAATAAATGACTATTATACTCGTGATATTAAAATGATTATTGCAAGAGATTTAACGCTATGATTTTAAAACAGAAATCATGTCCAACTAAAAAGTTACGGTTGTGACTTGTTTTTTAAAATATTTTCTACTTAAAAATTATTAAATTTTAATAAAAGTTTTATTATTTTATTATTAATTATATACAATTTATTATTAATTATATAAAAATATTATTATT